>JANBOT010000039.1:0-27725 GCA_027575385.1 Coemansia sp. RSA 2399 | reverse complement strand
CACCGTGGAATGTTCTGTGTCTAGTTATCGCAAACACAGAATAGTAATACGTTTCTAACTAGTTGGTCTGCTTACCTGCTTCTAGACCGAATTTAGAATAGAAAAGTCGTGCTAGCCTCCGTACGTCCAGAGTATGCAAAACCAGTACCGAAATAAAGAAAGGAGAAATGATGCGTAGGTGTCTGTTAGACGAGTAATAGACTCCGTGTTTATGCGTAACGTCGTGTAAGGGGTACGTTATATATCTAGCGCTTGTATGCGAGGATACAAGTCAATGTAACCGTAGAAACAGAACATGAGATGTCGCAAGAAAAAAAAACAGGAGATTAGTGCACATCCCAGAAATATCAGCAGATGCGTGTATCTTCAAGGGTGTTTTTTATTGTGAAGAACAGTTTCGCAGCAGAAAACCATACGCCACCGTATACCAAAACAAAGGATTGCAAGAACAGAATACAGCGTCAACAAGGGCGCCACCTGGCATGGAAAGAAGAGAAGGGGTAAGACGGAATCCAAGCACAGATGGAAATACCACTGTCCAAGGCTTGTGGTCTGGTGCTGGCTAGTGCAGAATAGCATTGAGGTGCTGTAGAAAACAAACAAACGAACTATCGATGGTCAGCAGACAGGGAGGAGGATGTGGTATTATTTGGGTGCTGGACCGGGTTCGCCTCGATGCATATCTGAGAAGCAGGGGAGAAACCCGCAATTTGGACGCTGGGCGGTCCAAAGACTGGGGATAGGGGATACACATGCGCAAAGTGCTTTCGAAATCGCCATACCTCGGATGTCAGAGTGCAGAACTAGAAACAAGGGTCTCGCAGTAGCTTGCGGGCAAGCGGATGTAAACAAGTTGCTGATCACCAGTATCCAAAAGTAGGAAAAGAAGGGGAACGAGTGGAATTCGCGGGCCAATGGGAGGGTTGTAAAGCGCGGGCGTGGTAATATCCCTTCGTGCAGGGATTAGCGGGCGAACACACGCGCTGCCCAGCGGAGGAGAAATGGTTTTTGGTGGAGGGGCGAGGAAGCCAGAGCCAAAATGACAGAGAAAAAAAAGACGGAAGTGAAGCGATAGGGAAAAAAGAAATGGTGCAGAGCTCTGACTGACGGTCTGGTTCAGGAAAGCAATGCTCCTTGTTAAGGCATCAACACTGAGGCAGGGCTGCGTTTTGGCCAGTGGGAGAAAACGCACATACGCTGGCAAAAGAGGCTTTTCCGTAAACATACGAGCTGGGCTAGCTGGCAACAATGAGCCAGAACAAAAGGAGGCTTGCAATACTGAGGGGCTGTTTCCAAACAGGCAGGCGCAGTGATGTCAAAAGGGAAACGGACCTGAGCTGGCTGTTCGGGCTTGGCAAGTGTGTCGGGCTCGCTGGTACCATTGTCAGTCTGCAGTCAGGTAGAAAGAAAAGCCGTACCTTCAGTTTTTGCTCTGCTCTTCTATCGCAAGTAATGCAGCTGGGCTCCAAGCATGCGGTCTGAGCAAGGAGGGGGCGAGCGGAGGGTTCGTTAGGCGGGAGGGCGCAGACGGCTCTTATGATACACAGATAGATGTGCTCAGAAATAAACAAGCAACGGATACAACAACAAATATAAAAAGGTATGAGGGAAAAAAAGAGAGCAGAGGGCGACACGCTTGAAAGCACAACTCCAAATGCAGCGTATCTGTTCAAACACGACATGCAGATGCGATTTGCCCAATCTTGCGCAGCGCAGATCCTCCCAACTGAAAAAGGACATGTTGGCTGACCTTGGCGGATCCAGGATTATCTGGCTCATCGACCGCAACCAGAACTGGTGGTGCGTTTGGACAGCAGTGCCCAAATGCACTGTCTCCGTTCCCCTTTCTTCTGGCCAGATAGCCCAAACTCTTGACGAAGGCCAGCAGCCGCTAAATCAATGGCGGAGTTTCAATAGACAGGCACGCGCTGTTTTTTTTTCTCGCTGGAAACGCTATCAAAATGGGCTCGTTGCGTCCACATCTTCCGTTTCCTTCAGGGCGGCTGGTACACTCAGCACAAAACACGCATGTAAGAGCAGCAGCAAATATAATTACTGAACAACCAACAGTTAATAAGAGGACGGACCACGCACCACACACACATATGCTACAAGTTGACGATCTTGTCCCGGTACTGCTCGATGTTGTCGTAGGTAAGCACCACAAGGTCCCGTTTCGACAGCGGCTTCTTGGTCAGCGGACAGACGTTGCGCTGGCTCCCCTCGGGCGGGAACATGAGGCAGCGGACCCAGCTGTTGTAGTCCATTACGTGTCCGGACGGCGACATCGCTGGTTTCGACACCGGCTCCAACGTGATTGGGTCGATCAGCTCCGGCAGTGGGTTGTCGGGGTCGATGGCCACAAGGCCGCCAGCGTCGCTTTCAAATGTCGATTCCTCAGCGCTGCTGGCGGCTGCTGTATCTGTGCCTCGCGTCGGAGGCTCTACCGTGCTGCTGTTGCCGCTGTCGACACTTAAGTTGCTGCTCCGCGTCCCCCTACCACGTATGCGCTTAGATGTCGCCGAGCCGTGGTACTCGCCGTCACTGGTTCTGGCGCCGTCGTCGCTGAGCTCGACTTCGTTGGCGCGGATGACGTCCTCGTCGGATGAATTGGCGTCGCCTCTACCACGGCGCTTGCGCTTGCGACGGCCGGCGGTCGCAGCTCCTGCCACGCGCGCAACCTTGCGGGATGACGACGCACTTGCGTCCTGTGGTTGCCTTGTAGCAGTAGAAACGTCGCTGTCTGCAGGCTCAGCGGCCGCTCCGATAGCAGCAGCTGTTGTTTCGGATGGCAGGCCGCTGGATGCGCCAGCCGACTCGGTGGCGTCGTCAGAGTCAGAGTCGCTGTAGCCATACTTTTCGCGGGACATGCGCACATGTGGCTTCTTGTGCTTGCGGAAGACACGCATAGCGGAGCCGTCAGGGTTCTTTTTCTTTGTGGTGAACAAGTAGTGGGCCTTGCCGTTTTCGTCAAGCACATAGTTTGGGTCGTGGATCAGCCTGTTTTCGACAAGATAGCGATAGTAGTTGGAGCACTGGTAGCCGACGCGGCCGGGAATGACCATGCTGAAGATTCCCCATTGGCCGTTGGCGCCGATTTCTCCCAGGCGCGCGTGGAACAGCTTTTGCTCCTCAGGCGTCCACTGCCCTGTGCGCTGCTCCTCGCCAGGCGCATTGAAACGGTAGTAATACGTGTTGGGCTTTGTCTTGATCGCCTTGAACGCCTTGATGCGCGCCTCTGACCATCCCTTCATCGCCCTGCTCAGATCGATCCCGCCGCTTCCGCTCTTCGCCGTTGCCGCACGCTGCAGCTGCGCCAGCGCTTCGTCCAGCGGAAGCCTCCCGACTGTGCGATACTTGTCACGTGCATCGCTTGTCGTCGTCTTCTTCTGCACTCTGTTACGCTTCCTCAGCATTTCCTCGTACTTCACCCGTTGCACGTCCGTCATCTGCGGCGCCTCAGCTAGCGGCATGTACCGCAATGCAATGGCCCTGCGCAGCTTCATCAGATAGCCGGGTGCTGAGAACTGGTAGATCGCCTCGTCCACATCGTTTCGTGCCTCCACCAGCGCCTCGCGCATCTCCTCGTCGTCGAGGTATCCGTACACGTTTCGGATGCGTCGCGACTTGTGCGCAAACTCGCGTCGCTCAAACTCTGCAAACTGCCTCTGCTGAAGAGCCACGCGCTGCTGAATGATCGCCTGCTCCTCTTCGGTAACCTCGTCCTCAAAGATGCGATCTTTGCGCACCCGCCTGATTGCGTCGCTCTGCTTGATTAGCGACTTGACGTGGTCGCTGGTTTCGCGGTCCAGCTGCACAAACTGGGCGGAGTCCCACTCGTCGTCGCCCCTGCTTCTGGCCTCCTCGCGTGCCTTTCTGCGCTCTGCAAGCTTGCTGCGCAGAACATCGCGGATACCCACGCCGTCAGTATCATCTGTGCTCTCGCTAGGCACGCATTTGCCAGTGTTAAGCTGGAGCTCACGCGCGACAGACTTTGGAGCGGCAAAAAACTGCGACTGGGGGCGGGTTTCAGTAACCGCTTTTTTCCCAGACATTTGATGATGAAAAGTCCAGCTGTTGAAGGTGTAGTAGGGCAATAGAATCCTTGGCTACCGTATTAGAAAAAGTATGTAAAACTTTTTTAACAAAAATAATTAAAGGAAAGATGAAAATGGCAGCAAACGTGTCAAAAGTGATGAAAAGGGTGCTGCGGGATTTCCCCCACGCGACAAACATGTTTTCTGAACGCGTTTCTGCTTGGTCGCTTTTTTTTGTTTCTGCTTGGTCGCGTTTCGCTCAAAAAGACAAAAGCGTTCGAGAAAGAGGCTCGTCAGCATCTTCTGGATCGTTGACTGTATCTGACGTGCTTGGGCTGGCATTTAAAATACTTTGGAGCGTGTTTCCTGGTCTGCCCGTCGCGCCATTGCCTACCATACCACTGTTTAGCTCCAGCTCTGGCTCTGTGCTGATGGACAATCCAGCTGCCATGCCACCCGCTGTAGCACCGTGTTCTGTTGAGTACCTCCATATTGTCTGCCCTGCTTTATAGTTGGCGCCCAGTAGGCCGCATGGCCCACTCACACGATCTGTTGCCTGGACATCGCCTACTAAGATGCTTTTCGGCTTTTCTGTTAGTGCTGAAACGTCCTGTGAATAGCGCTGCTTGTCTTGGATGTACATCTGGCGGTAGTGCTGTCGCGAGACGCTGTCAAGCAATGACCATATTCTCCCCAGCTCCTTGTTGACCTGCTCCTTTGTATACTCGGGGTGAGCTTCAACAACAAGCTTGCGCGCATCACGACAAAAGAAATTAAAGTCTGACAGTGGCCGTTTTGCAGTTGGAGCCGTAGTTGCTGCCTTCTTGTTTTTGTGGCCTGGAAACGAGTACGGTGTGCTTTGTTTTGCCAGCCCAGAAAGCGCCTGGGCTGGCCCACAAACACCCTGCCTGCTTGTGTGGTGCAGCCTGTTTGCAAATAGCTGTGTATTTGGCGCCCTTTGTTCGCCTTCACGGCTGCGCTCTGAGCATTTCTTGGCAAGGTCATGAAGCATTGTCTGCATCCCCACAAAGAGTTGGTTGTAGCGCCGGAAGTGGGAGCCAAGACTCAGTACCAGGTCAGCTATTGCCTCTCCCTCGCAGACAATTGAATTTGTCGACATGTCAAGATTGTCTGCCAGCATCACCAGAGTGTCAGGGTACACATATATGTCATTGCCACTGCTTGTCAGTGTACTGTTTGTGCTTGACGGCTCCTCGTCAGATGAGGGAGTATTCGATATATGTCCATCGCCTCCAAAGCACAAGCAGCCTTTCTTGCACGTATGTTTCGCTTCAGCGAATGTCATTTGGCTATATTTTCTGGTAACTAGTACTATGTTGTTAACAAGATATTTGGCTAGGGCAGGTTGTGCTCGATGACCAAAAATAATGGCAAGCGTCCTGGGCGTTTTTATAGCCAGAGAGTTAATTAAGAACATTTAGAACACAATATTAATTCTAACCCTAACGGGTGTATTGCTTATGCACGCTAGAAACCATTTGAGCCACTATGTACATGCCGCTTGGTATTGGCTTGCGATATAGCCACTTTATCTGCTATTGCCAGAAAAAATAGCCTCAGCACCAAACACATAGACATAGATTATTAATATGGCCGGAGCCATTCATACATTATTGCCACCAGACGCTTGCCATGCCAGCTCTCTATCTCGTGAATGACTATCTTTACAGAAAAGCATGGCTATTACACATTTCTGGACGCGTCATAGAAAATAACGCCGCCAATCTCACCGAGAGCATCGAGGACAACCTCGCCAGGCGCAAGTGGCGCTACTACACAAGGGCGAATGGCCAAGGAACCAATATTTCGCCTGCCGTGTCCGACCGCCCGCCCCTTCCTTCTTGTACGGTTGTGAAAGGGCAAAGAAGCGAAGTAATTTCCTCGCAATTAAAAAGCTGATTTCAGTTGGGCCCTCGTCGAATCACATTGCAGTCTGGGGCTCCCAAATCCACACTTGGATTTCTTGTCAAGAAACAAGGACTTTTTCGATTGAGGGATAATAACCCCTAAAAACGCGTAGGGGACGAAAAGTCCACAACCAGCTCTTTCTTTTCCGCGTAGCTTAAAGTTGAAAGTTCAAGTGCCTCATTTCCAGTTCCAACGCGTTGAATTCGCCTATTTGTCTTTTTATTTTGTCGTTATTAGAAAAAAAAAAACATGGTCGCAGAGCCCCACAAGAGGGTGGTTATGTCCCCCGAAGACGCTAAAGAGGCAAGTTTCTGGTTCCACACACCTTGAATAGCGCCGTGGCTGCTTCCGTATACTAACATCAATGCTGTTTAATATCATCCCTGTACTATTCATCTGTAGGTGGCAGATGCCTACTCCACGCTGGCCAAAGTGTACAATCGTATCGCCAATACCTCGGACGAGGTTAAGCCTGTCAAGAGCCGCTTGCGTGATCCAAATCATCCCAAGCGGCCACTGTCCTCGTATCTTATGTTCGCCAACGAGAACCGGGACGCCATATTGAGAAGATTCCCTGGTATTCTTCCCAAGGATGTCCCGATAAAGAGCGGTCAGATCTGGAAGGCTCTCCCCGAAGAAGAGCGCAAAAAGTACCAGGATAGGGCAACTATACTCAGGGCACAGTACGATGTGGATGTGAAGAAATACAAGACGGCTGCTGTGCCCAGCGACGAGGAAAACGAGCGCCCAAGGACGAACGGCACAACAGCAGCAGCCACGCTCAACGAGCCTGGCGATTACAGTACCAATGACGTCAGTGACCTTGTCCCTGCGTCTATCCAGCATCCCAAAAAGTCCAGGAAGAAGCACCATACCGAGGAGGGTGTGGAAAAGAGAAAGAAGAAGAAGTCCAGCAAGTCCAGCGGGGCAGCAGATGAGGCTCCCAAGAAGAAAAAGAGAGCCAAGTGAGCGGATACTATTGTTCTTGGGCCTATGTTCTGTGGATTTTTGGTCGTCTTTTAAAGATATCTCGGATTCGTTTTTGGTTTATTAAAAAATTGTGTAGTTTTTTTTTTTTGAGACAGCAACCCAAACTAATTCGTCTTTCTCGAAATGGGTTGGTATTTTCATTTTTTTTTGGAGCCTTGGTAATAGAACACACTCGTTCGCCATTTTTGTTGTGTGCATTCTTTTTCATTTAGCGGATTCACAGTATAAACGTAGCCATGGCCTTGCTCGAGAGCCTGCCAAAAAGCGTGTTTATTCAGGTCGGGGTGGAGCTTGGTGTGGCAGATCTAGCCGCACTGTCCCTGACAAGCCGCAGACTGAATCGATTAGTGATGGGTAACAGCGATCTCTGGTTGGAAAAGATATCGGCTGACTTTGGGGATCGCGAGTCCATAGTTGAGTTTCTCTTGGATGCTGGCATTGACATATCCGAGCTTGTTGAGACTAGCAGCGGACTTGTACCATGGAAGCAACATCCTTGCGAGCAGAGCGATTCGGATCACGAAGTACATGTCGACGACCAAGGCAATATTACCGTCGTTGAAACCACTGATACAGCTTTGGCACTGGATACAGAATCACTTTATGGCATGCATTGGTATCGCGACCGCCTTGCCCGAGTATCCCCCCTCTCAAAGGACGATGCCATGCAATACGCACGGAACGCAGAGTCCACAATCGACCAGGTCAAGGGTATGCTGCGCGATGGTCGGGAGACAGCAAGTATCGAGTTGTTTTCTGAAGCAGCATACCGCTTGATGCTGGTCCAGGAGTACTTCCCCGCGTCTGTTGAATGTTATTACTTGTGGGCGCTTATATGCTTTATGCACAACGCGTTCAAGCCGTCGCTTTCGTTTCTCGACATTGGCTGCAACATCGACGACTCCTTTGAACCGATACAGGAGCTAACAAAAAGGGTCCGATTGATTTCAGATGACGTCCATGGCACCAACGGTGATGCTCCCTTGCTAGATCAGCTAGGAACAGGCCCCAGCGCTCACCTTTCCAAGGCACTGGCCATTATGTTCCAGAAGCTTGATAGCGATCGCGACGGCGTTTTGAACGTGTCTGAAATCGCAAACATGGTTCGGATCACAAATGGACTGCCAGCTCCACGCTCGACGATAACTCAAATAGTACATGCCTTTGGGGGAAGCATCCAAACAAAGAGCGGTCGCAGGGTCTCTGGATGGGATCTCAATTCCCTGACGAACTTTTATATAAACCAGTCTCTGGACGACCCGAAGGAAACACGCGCCGATCTCGCAAAATTCGGCTTTGATCCGAGTACTCTCAACAGATAACTTTGTAGACATTGCCAAAATATGATTTTGATTAATGATATTTCCACGCTATCTTCTGGTAAGCTTTTGAATCAGCTGGTCGCGTTCTGTAATAGCATCGATATCCTCGCTGTACACGATCATCGTCCCGTTTCTAGCACCTAATGGGCTTGTTGGACTTTTGGAATGTTGTGCATCCGTTTCTATCGTGCTCCTGCTGTGACCGATGACTTTGCTACTACTATCCGTCTTTTGGCGCATATGATGTGGCTCCAAGCTATCTAACGAAGCGTTGAGACTGAAAGAGGATTCAGCTGCACCTGTATTTGGGATATCGTCGAGATCACCAACCCTACTGGCGCCAATATCCTGTGAAATCACATCGTCTGGGCTCGTTACTTGATATCCGGGGCTTTCCACAGACTCTAAAGTCAACCACCATTTTTTGCGCTTTGACAACTCAATGTCTCTCGGTCGATCGATTCTACTAGCAGAAGAAACACACACATCAGTGCCTACTGTTTGGACATCTGCACTGCGATGTCTAGTCAGTTCGCCATTATGACCATCATTCGAGGCGCCTTGCTCTTCGAACTGCTCAGCCGACAATGCTTTGTCATGAGACTGCATATCATGCGATCCTGGCACAGCCAACCTGAGATTGTGATGTCCGTTCGTTGCTTGTTCCGACCCCGAATCGATTGATTGCCCAGCTGAAAGATTATCCGGTGTGTGTCGATAACGACGGCTAGTTCGCGCAGTCTTCTTACCAAAAAGATCGTCTATTGCAACTGGCCCTGTGACAGAAGCCAACTCTCGGGAAACACGACCTTCGCTGACCCCACCCTGCTTCTTGGTTAGAGATGGGACGCGCATGTTTCTGCTCTGCCGAGGGCTGATAACGCGTTCCTTTTGTGGCAACAAAGTATCCACATTGTTTGAGGATGCCACATCATTATGCCGTTGCGCCTTTGACGGCGAGTTAGAAACCAGCCTCAACCGCCGCTCTGGATGGTACGAGTACGGGAAATCAGCCTCGTTGACATGGGCGCGCGCATCGCGGCACGAATACAACCACCATGGCGACACAACATGCAAGTTGTGCTGAAGTGCAAGGCGGTAGTCTCGCAAGGTTTCGTGTTCGCGAGGCGACTGATGTACAAGGTGCGTAGCCTGTTTTGTGTCGAACCGTGACAGCACTCGGCATCCAAGCTGCAACGCTAGTGCCGTCAGCTCGTTTTTTCTGTGGTATATTCGACTCGCTAGTGCTATTACGGCGCCATCCAAGACGTGTTCCAACCGTTTATTTTCGTTTCCAATATCGTTCGAAGCATTTCTGCCCGTGATACCTACGGATGTAAGCCGATTGAAGCTGGTTGGCGACATTTGCGTAATATCATCGTCATGTGCTTCACCCTTGTTACCTCCATTATCGTCAGTACAATCAATCGTCTTGTTTCCGTCCAAGGCGGTCGTCTGCTCCAGGAAAACAGCGGCCTCGGGTGATGCGGCCCGCCTTGATCTAACATTATTTTCCTCAGCACGACGCAGATTACGCTCAAGAGAAATGTCAATAGGCGTGCGTCCGGGTGTACCCGCATTCTGCCTTCCAACCGATTTCGCCAAGGGCGTGGCTGTCTGCTGAGCGGACAACCATGGTTGCGCATGCGGAATGGTGCCCTGTATGATAGAACTAAAGGCCACCCGTTTTGGTGTCTCAATCGCCGTGTATCGATTCATGTCTACATTGGCGGGAACGGAGCTAGGGAGTTTGATAGCAGACTCGACAGAGCATGCTGTAGCCGCTGCTAGTTTATACACCCAAGCCGCGTCTTCGACCACAGTGCCCCATTTCAAAGCGCGTTCATACTTTGTTCCTTGGTATGGAGGATGACAAATGAGATGTGAAGCTTTGCGAGAAAACCGCTCGCTAAACTCGATCCCTAGTGCCGCTGCAAGCTTTCCAATGTGATCGCGTTCCAAGCCTTCATAGCCACTAATGCTCAGCAACATGGCCCTGTCGCTACTTCTTGGCTTCCGGGCTGGGAGCGGCGTGAACAAAATGTGCTGTCCCTGGCTAAGTCCATCACAGAAAAGCGACTGGTCCTCAATCTGCCGAAAGTCTGGATATAACACGCCACCGTAAATACACTGTTCAACCCAGCACTCGGTGACAACATGTATCGGCGGATGAAGTCTTTGAGCTGCGGAATAGCATTGCTCAAACTTCTTTGAGCCGCAAAGCTGGATGACAAGATACGCGTTTCTCGTGTTGCTGTCATCAGAGAAGTGACGTGCAAAGTAATCCAGCGCCAAATGTGCTGACTCTTCGTTTAAATCACCTGGCTGTGGAACATATCCAAGCAGATCGGAATAGTGACCGCCATTGGCGCTAACAACATCTTGCAGTACCGCTAGAGTGTTGGCAGGAAATCCAAGCGAAGTGAATACGCATTGATGAAATACACCTTCAGAACCCACACCACTGTTTACACCCAAGCGATGAGAGTCTGGGTTTAGGCCGGGTAGGACAAGTGCAGAGTTCTCTGAAGGCGCTGAAAGATGTAGTCTTGGAGAAGACGAGATGGGCTGGCCGCTGGTTCGCTTTGTCCTTTTGCCGTCTCTATCCCCAAATTCGCCTGGGCTTGTTCTGGATCGTGGGAGATTGCGATCGTTCGATGCACATGGCTGTCCGCGTTTACCATACGGATCGCAAGATCCGGCTCCATCTTGCACAGCCAACGAATACATTTGTTTCTCAGATCCCTCTTTACACAAGGCGACATGTGTGTAAGGGCCAGCGCCCATGTCGTCCCATCGGTTTTCTAGTAACGTTGGCGGCGGAGGTAATCGCTTTGGATCGGAGAAACTACCACAGACACGATTTGACAGTGCAACAGAAGTCGCATACGGAATCAACGGCGGTGCACTAGTGCCCGTATCACTTGCTGCTTTGCAGCGTCGTGTAAGCAATCGGTTGTAGTGCTTACTTGGTAGCAATTCGACAACAGCAGCATCGTCTATATCAGCTTCAGGCGACATACTCAGCCCCCTTGGCAAATCAACCGACTCGTTCTGCCCACTGGTGCTTGCAGCAGTATGGTTGCGAGATAATATGCTGGAACCAAACGACGTAGTCTGAGCTGACGTGGTTACGTAACCGCCACCAACACTATCAAGATGGAGTTCTGGATCTGCAGACAAAGGATAGTATTGTGGGCGGCCCAACGAGCTGTACTCGGCGTCTAGGTGAGAGAATGACGCGCTGTCGTTAGCAAATGTGTACGTGGACTCATCTTGCCGGAATTGCGACTTTACACTGTCAAGAAACCAGGCTACAGAGACTATGTGGATTTTCCACTGTTTGGCGAACACAAACTTTTGTGAGGTACGGTTTGCAGCAATGAGATGCGTGCAACGCCTGGTCAAAGCATTGCAATAAGAGCCACCACCGCCAATCCGCATATATGCGGTTCTGGCACCATATTCGTCGTCTGAAGCTCGATCCCCAGCGTATTTGCCAAATGTGCTGTGTGCAGCGGGCTCAGAATTCACAACAAGATGTTTAATATCCTCGAGAAGCTGGTGGTCCACACCGGTGGCACTGATGTGGCAGCCTGAGAAGGGGAAAAGCCTCGACTTTTCCGTGACTGTCTTGACAAAGTCAGCTGCACTATGGCCATCAACAGAAGCTTCAGGGACTGTAACATCGCTATGGTCTACGCCACCGCTGCGGGAGACGCCGAGTAATCTCGCTAGACGCTTTGCTTCTGTCTCGCAGTCAGCAACGAACTGTACAGTCACGACTGGAATACCGGCCTTTGCTGCCATCTTGTACTTGACAGACGAAAGGCTATTATCGCGCATGATTACATGGGTCACCGCAGTGGTCAAATTGAAGCTAATGCAAGCACCAAGCTCCTCTACCCGCTGATGTATACTAGCCTACAAGCTCATAGATCAAATGCACATCACGAACAAGAACCGGAGCTTTAGTTTTGTGTCTAGAACGTTTCCAAATTCGACTTTGAGGGACTCGTTGGCAGAAGAGCCATTGCATAGGCGTACTTTTTCCTTTGGGTCCAGGCCACTACAAGAAATGCAACAGTTTCGAAGCAACGGAAAAGTGCTGGTCATTTGAATCGATAGAAGTAAAATAAAATACAAACAGCAAAGCAGATTCAACGAATAGAGAATTAAATGAAAAAAAAAAAAGAAACGGGGAGGCAAGACTGCTGCGCAAAATCCGTGCAATCTACTATATATTAAAGGAACAGGGAAACTAGAGTGCAGGCGATTGAGAGTAAACGTGCTTCGAGTGGTGTGGTCCAGCGAAAGTAGTGAGCGTTCGGTGCAGTCGATGCGGTTGAGGGCGTTGGCAAAGAATAAACGGAACTTGCAAAATAAAACAGAATGTTTAGTGAACGTTTCAATAACAACCAGCCAGTCCACGCTCGCTTTACTCGCTCCCTCTCTGATCAACTCTGAATTCTGCTGCACTCCATTCGCCGTAGATAGTTGAGTGGAACTGTCTATCTAGTCTTTGCTTTAATGTATAGTAGATAGATATGTTGCGGAAGACCGTCGGTTTTTTTTTGAACAATAAAGGAGAAACCAAGAACCGAGCTTTTGTCGAAAACAAGGCAAGTTAAAAATTCAGAAGGCTCACGCCTCAGTGGGAGGAGCAGGGGCGGCCTGACGCTGCTGCTGCTGCTGCTGAGGACGAGGGCGGCGGTCGCGGCGGCGGAAGTCACGGCCAACGCGTCCAGCACGGACAGGGGCGGTGACAGAGACACCAGGAAGCTTCTCAAAGTTGAGCGACTTGAGCATTGCCTCCGTGTCTGGGTCGACCTCGATCGAGGAGATGTCAAGAGCAGAGAACTCGGGCACGTAGTTGTCCCTGCGCTCGCGCTCCTCCTCCTGCAGCTTGAACGAGATTCCAAGAACAGGGCCCTTCTGCAGGCGCTTCATCAGATGCGTGGTGAACCCAGCGATCTTGTTGCGCATGCGCTTGGTCGGGATGATCGCAACGTCATCGCAGATGCGCTTGTTGGTGTGGAAGTCAAGCGTAAGGAGCGGGTAGTACTTCTCGATCAGAACGCGCGAGGCCTTCTTGACGGTCTTAGTGCGAACGCGACCCTACATCCGCCGAATACGAGACACATGGCCGATGGATATACGGTCATGGCATTGTCAAGCCCGCGTTTATACAAAAGAGAGACGTAGAAGTGAGCAAGTTGCAAATTAGTAATAACTGGTTATCGCCATCTAACAATCGCACGCTTCAAAAAGAGAAAGCACAGCTTTCAGGCTTTAACAGGTGGGCCGCGCATGTTGTTGGAGCGGCGCTTGCAACGATTGAGACAACAAGAGAAGGCGATGGCCGGCATGTCTAGGAATGCTGCGATTAATCGTCTTTCCAAAACGAATGAAACAGGGGCATAATGATTAACGCAACCTGATTCAGAAACCCGTTACGTATATCATGTACGTCTGTCGCCGAGCAGCATTTGCACATATATTATGAATTGCAGAACGGAGCAAACCCATTTGAGAGAGTTCAATGAATCCATCAGTGTTCTCGTTCTCATCTCTAATGGATGCAGGTTATATTATGTTGCCGATCGTTCTCTAGCCATCGCATCCTCGCTGTCAATCGTTGCTGTCGAATCCATCGTCTCACTAAAAGTCGCATCCATCACAATGTAGCCCACTCCGTGTCCTCAGGCCGCTGCGTTCACAACTATTCTCAATACGCACCATTTTGACAATATACTATAAATTGTTGATGATGATGGAAAAAGAGTGAGTCCACAGGCTTGCAAGTGAAAAAAGGCGCTTTTTTCTTTGCGCAATACTGTTCTGTATTCGGCTCGGCTCCGCGGCTCAAGCGAGTCGGTGGGTATAACCAGGTTCACAAGCTGTCGTCACCAGATTTACTTTTTCCTCCATCTCTTTCAATTCGCCAGAAACATCTTGACAAACTTTTCTCTATTATCAAGGTATGCAGCTCAAAATCGTCAAGCGCTCGTCCTCGGGTACACGCAAAGACAAGGATGTCTCCTCTTCGCAGAGAGTTCTTTTCACAGTGGAGGTCTCTAGCGACGCCTCTGTTGACGAGCTGAAGAAGGCTATTGCCAAAAAAGGCAAGATGCTATGTCCTGACCGCCAGCGACTGACCATCGGCGAGTCAAAGGAAGTGCTTGAAGCAGGCACCAGCTTGACCAAGTATAACATCAGCGACGGCGAAATGGTGTTCTTGAGAGACCTAGGGCGCCAGATTGGCTGGCAAACCGTCTTTTACATTGAGTACTTTGGCCCGATAATGTTCCACTATCTCATTTACAACTTCCCGAGCATAGTCTACGGGCGCACGTTTGAGCACAGCGAGGTCCAACGGTAAGTACGGGCAACTCTGTCCATGCTATTTGTGAATACTGCCTGCTACCTCTATCTGCATCGAAAATTAACTGCGCAGACAGACTTTAGAGCATTAGCCGCAGGGATAGTAATCGAAAGGCATATATGCTAACCACAAACCCTCTAATGGGATGCTTTTTCTTTTCAAATCTTGACTGTAGTCGTGTTTATCTGCTGGTCATGGGTCATTTCGTGAAGCGCGAACTGGAGACCGCATTTGTGCACCGCTTCAGCCACGGAACCATGCCGCTGCTCAATGTGTTCAAAAACTCGTTCCACTACCACATACTGTCTGGACTTAATCTGGCTTACTGGGTATATGGTCCTGGCTCTGCGCAAGGCACGGCCCTGGCTGCCAAGCTCGGAAGCCCGACGCTGATGGCCGTTCTCACTGGCGTCTTCCTGTTTGCCGAGCTCTCAAACCTCAGTGCCCACATTACACTGCGCAACTTGCGGCCGCCTGGCACTCGTGTGCGTCGGATCCCATACGGCTATGGATTCGACATGGTTAGCTGCCCTAACTACCTGTTTGAAACCATTGCATGGGTCAGCATAACGCTGTTGACGCGCAGCATGGCCTCGCTTCTGTTCCTGCTTGTGTCAACAGCACAGATGTACGTGTGGGCTATCAAAAAGCACAAGCAGTACAGGCGCGAGTTCCCCGACTACCCAAAGTCCCGCAAGGCAATATTCCCTCTTATTGCATAATTGGTCAATGTCTGCTGGCTTACACTCAAGACATGAACAGCGAACGCACCAGCATCATCACATTGTGAATTGGAAAGGGAAAGATGTTTTTCTCCCTCTGTCGTGTTAATGTAAACAAGTGGATTAATCCCAAAAAAAAAACATGCCCACAATTTTTTTCCCGCCGATCGATGAAAAGCGGCCAAGCTACTGGTGAGAAGGCAGAATTTCGAATAAAGTATTTTTTTTGTTCAGTTGCAAGCCCGAAATACATATTTTCTATTCTCTCATATTTGAAGAAAGATTGGTCTGCTTACAATAACCGGTGTTCTTGTTTGGGCTTGTTATAGCATTTTTAGCCTACTCCAATCGTAGAATTTGCAAGGACTTGCACTGTAATCGTCCTTTAATCTTAGAGCAAAACAAAGACTGCCCTGGTTTTATAGACGCAGTGGGCCAACCGACATACAAAGCCAGCTTCTAATAAAGCGAATTTCCGAATGGAGCAGATCGAGGAGGCTGTCCGTTGCGCACTCGACCCCAGCAGCCCCCAGGATATCAAGGTGCAGGTAAGCAGCAGCTGGTGTGTATTCTTCATTTTCTGTCTCTATCCATCCATAGTGATTCTTCCAGCAGTATTCTACAATGGTGAACCCTCCTCCTTTTGTTGTACGGCCTTTTTTTGTTGTTGCGACCGATGTGTGTGCTTCTGTAGGCTACCCAATACTGTGAGCGCATCAAGGAATCGTCAGATGGCTGGCAGGTGTGCCTGGAGCTCTTTACAGCGATCCCTCAAAGAGCGCCAGAGGCGCGCTTGTTTGCACTCCAGGTGGTTGAGGCTATGATCTCTAGCGCCGGCATTCGTGGCAGCGTAAACGGTGCCGCCCCAAAGCTGGATGTAGCTCGGAAAGCTCTACTAGACTTTGTTTCAAATCAGTACTCTGGAGCCACATACCATAGCGAGCAGCCATTTATCAAAAACACGCTGGCACATACGTTCTCGTTGATAGCGCTGGCAACCTACCCGTCCCAATGGCCCACGTTCGTCAAAGACGTGGTTTTGCTAACTGGGTTTCCTGCAACATCAGGGCCGCTTACCGAGAACAGCGCCAGCGCTATAAGCACTGCGGCCATCAACCCATCGCTGGTCGATTTCCTGCTCCGTATTCTCAGTTCGCTCGACGAGGTGATGATCAACCCCACTGTTCCTCGAAGCACAGACGAAATTGCTCGCAATACCGAGATCAAGGACGCTATGCGCATCGAGGACGTCAGTAGGATGGCTCATGTTTGGCTAGGGATCCTTGTTCACATGTCAAGCGCACATCCAGATCTAGCACGATCAACCCTGCGGCTTGTTGGTACATATGTCTCGTGGATCGATATAGGGCTTATTGTGAACCAGCCTTTTATGAACGTTCTTTTTGGGCTCTTAAAGTCCCCGACCCTGCGCTGCCAGGCTTGTCGCTGTCTTACGGAAATAGTAGGAAAGGGCATGCGAGCTATGGACAAGCTCTATCTGCTTCAGTTCCTGGACATCATCGGCGTCATGAAGCAGCTGGGTGTTGACGAAGTCGAGTTTGCCGAGGAAGCCGGAAAGCTTGTGAATACGGCTGGCGTTGAGCTCTTGGGAATATGGCTGGACAAAGAGACGGCTACGCCGGATGCCCGTGTTGCAGCAAGCGGCATGCTGGAAGAACTTATGCCATTGATCCTCAGCTTCCTCGCGCACGAATATGATGAGGTGTCATCCTCGGTGTTTCCTGCAATGACCGAGACCCTCAACATGTTCAAGAGGCTTCAACGCGAGAGCACTGCTTTGAGCGCATCGCAGCAGGAGTTTCTCTCACGACTGCTGCCTACCCTGGTCGGAAAGCTAAAGTACAGCGAGAACTATTCCTGGCCGAGTCCTAATGATACAAGCACAGCCGATGCAGATGCTTCTCTGGATGACGACGATGAAGAAGCTATCTTCTGCGAGCTGAGACGCAGTTTACGGACGCTTATCGACGCTATCGCGATAATTGCTCCGGGGCTGTACGACAGCGTTATGCTGACGACCGCACAAAGCATATTCAAGCAGTGCAACCAATATGGCGTGAGCGCTGATAATGCGTCCGACGAGAGAAGCAACGGCAGCGGAAGGCTTGGCTGGGTGCGCGCAGAGCTAGGCGTCTACCTGACACAGGCATACGGCGATCGGCTAGTCAGCACCAAAAACTTGCGTTTCGGAAGCACGAAGAATGGGCAGACAAACGGATCGCGCACCGGTAGCAAGGATACAAGTGGTCCTTCTACTGAATCGTTTGCAGACCTTTTGTCAATGATGATTCAGTCCGGAATTGTCGAGTGCACGCACCCGTCTATTGCGCCACTGTACTTTGAAAACCTGGTTCGTTTCAGCGGATACTTTGATGCTCATCGCGACGCGATCACTCCTGTACTAAAGTCGCTTCTTGGCGCAACTGGAGTTCGGCATAAACAAAGCTCTGTGCGTCCTCGCATTTGGTACTTGCTGAGACGGTTTATTGAGCAACATCTGAACATTGGGTTGACAGTATATTCGAGCGACTTTATTTCGGCGGTGTCCGACATGCTAAGCATAAGCGCCAGTCCGTCATCTGCGTCAGGCAGCCATGGCATGTTCGACTCCCAGCTGTATCTGTTCGAAGCATGTGGTATCATGCTTGCCCCATCGGACCTAGACGATAGCACCCGGACGACATTGTTGCAACATCTGTTTGGCCCGCTCTTTTCCGAAGCCCAGGCGCTGATGAACACAAAGTCGGCGGAACAAATTCTCCAAGAGCCACGCTCGATACTTCAGATACACCACTACATTCTGGCAATCGGCGCGATTATTAGTGGCTTCCCAAACGTACGCGTAGATTCAAAGACCACGTCGGCAAGTGCACCCCACCAGCTTTCAGCAAACACAGTTCAGGTGTTCCTCAAGGCGGCGGACATGTGCATTGCAGTTCTTGAGGTGCTGCGGACAAGCCAGCTTGTTCGCGAGGCGGCCAGGGCCACACTATCGCGGATGCTGAGCGTGCTTGGCACAGAGGCGCTGCCGTATCTGCCCCGTCTTATCGATAGTCTTGTGAGCAACTGTGCGGTTGAAGAGCTGTTAGACTTGCTGGGCCTCGTCGGGCTTGTTGTGTTCAAGTTCAAACCATACGTCGCGCCGACCGCAAGCAAGCTGTTACTCCCAGTGATATCCAAGGTGTATGGCTTCCTAGACAAGGTAGCGCAGGAAGGAGCTACTGGAACTGATGAGGCGGTGCTACTCCAGGATCTGCGCAAGGCCTATCTCACACTGATCGGAGCCATTTTCAACGCGGACCTAGACAGTATATTCCTTGATCCGCAGAACTCGCAGCATCTGGTGGGCATATTCCAGCCGATTGCCACGCAGCTGGCTGCTGATCATACCAACGCACAGTGCCAGCGTCTGGCGTTCAACGTAATTTTCAAGGCAATTCAGGCATGGATAGTCGACCCACTAGGGTACCACACTGTGGCCACGCTGACGCCCGCGGCGATTGCGGCGCTCAACAACGACGCAAAGACAGGCACCAAAGGCGCCGACCGGCTGATGCTGCGTCAGGCAGCAGCACAGGCGCTAGGGCTAGACTTGGCTAGCGGCAGCGTGAAGGATGCCCGCGATCAGTTCAAGCAATTTGTTATGAACACTGTTGTGCCCGCGTGCTTTGAGACGCCGACCCGATCACAGTTCCAGATGGCAGACGCGCAGTCGTCGCTTGTGGTGTCGGAGATAGCAAGCGTACTGCAGCTTCTGCTTGTCGCTGGCATGCCTGCTGTTGCGCAAGGCGATGGCAGTGCGGTAGCGGAGATGGCAGCGCCGCAGCTACTCTGCGTGCCGCTTGGCGGGGATCTCGGGCAGAACCACTTTGCGTCGTACCTCTCAACATCCCTGCTCCCAAGCATGGGCTGCCCAGAGAACTTGGCGGTAGAGTTTGTGCAGGCGCTGTCTACACTTGGCCAGAAACAATTTAAGAAGTACTTTGTTTCCTTCATAGCAAGTAGTAGCTGAGGGTTTCTTTCCACAAAAAAATACCTTTACATTCCATGGCACTTTGTGAGGCAATCAGCTTTTAAAAAGATGACTGCAAAGAGGGGCTAGGGGGAGCTGCCTCTTTCTCTTTTCTGGACTTTGGGAAACGCTTAATTTTTTTTTTTTTGCTTTTCTTTTGTCTGTAAAACTACAATATATTGCTTATTTCTTTTCACCAACCGAGTCCATTAGGAAAATGTCGCAGAATATGCCTGGTAATTCAGGCTCAGCTAGCCAAAACAACAAGCAGCGCATGCCAATTCCAATCGGCTCTGCACACCGAAACATAACAGCGCCTAGCGAAGATGGTAAGTAAAATTGCATTCGGTTAACCTCTGCCCTCAAATGCACAAATTCAAGGTCGTGCAGCCTAATGGCGTTTTCTTTTCAACTGTTTGCTCATTGTCCGGTGTAGAAAGCTCATCCTCCAACGCCAACAATAACAACTACTCGTTCCAGCTTGGCTCGGATATCTCTGGATCACAGTTTAACATGTCCGGCATCGATCCTCCGCCAAACTCGCTGGTCTCAACGTCGATGATGGCGTCGTATCTTGGCTCGGGTCTTGGTGGCGGGGGCACTGCACACAGTATTATTGGCGGCGCAAACCCACCACCAAACACCCCTGCGCAAGTGAGCAAGCTGCAGCAGATAATGGGCAGAGACGTAGGCGGGTCAAGCTATGAGCCCGAGTATGGAAATAGGCAAACAACAATTTCGGGCTCTATGGTTCGTCGGAGGTTCATTGACCAGGAGAAAGACACCGGACCTGGATTTAGCCCGATGAATGAGGACCACGTCGAGGAATTCAACTCGTTGTCTCTTCAGTCCGACAACACCAGCCCGGCGTCGCTCGAACATGATGGCAAAAGCAAGTTTGACAAATACCCAGACACTCTGTTCGACATGGATCAATAGCTGCACCAACACCACCCTACTTTTTGTAACATTTCAATAGCAAGGATGACATTATCTGTTTCTGGCCCTTTTTTTCTTTACTCCAACAAAGCGGCTTTTCCGAATTAAATCACACCTGTGTTGATGTGTAGTGACCATTCGTGTCATCGGGTGCAGACGAAGGGAATTTTCTGGTGTTGGACGATCAACTGGCCGATTTTGACGATAAGACTTACTTTTCTTTCTTGTTCCTTTTCCCAGTTTTTTATTTTAATTTTTTTTAAATTTTCTTTGTGTCTTGAGTTTTTCTTGCCACATTTCTGCTGGTATTTTGTTGCCATTATCTTTTCTGTTTCGTTCACAGACAACAACTATCCTGCTCACGCTAACAAAGCTCTACACGCCCTTTATCTCCTTGCCACGAACATGGTGGTGCGTCAGCGACAGCAGAAACGAAGCAGCGTGCCTCTGCCTGCCACCTTTGACAGTGCAGTCGACGCTGAAGGCCACGGAGAACAGATCCCTACCGGCCGTACCCCCGACGGAAAAGGTAGGCACTATTGAATATATAAATAAGAGTCCTTTCTCTTGGGATTCGTGTTTCTTTCAATCACAAAGTACTGCCACGCATTTTTCCACTTTGCTTCAGTGGCTGATCAATGGGCTCTCAATCGGCATTCATCAACTCATCTTTGAGCATATGTAGCATTTTCCGTACCCAAGACCCGGGACATGATGCAGTCTCTGTTCAACCCGCTGACTCCCAAGACGACCTTTGATCTTGTCACGCTTCTGGCACTGAGCACCCATATGCTGGTTGCGCTTGCCCTTCCCCTCGCGGCAAAGCGCAAGATCCTTTTGGCGTCGTTTGCGTTTTGGCGTCTGTGTTATAACGGAGGCCTTGGGTGGATTCTCAACTGGCAGAGCAGTCGCCATGGTCTGGTGGCCCTGTTTAAGCGCAGGGGCTGGCTTGACCCTACTCGCGGTGGTAGAGTGTATGTTTGGCTTCGAGGCGAATTGGAAGCCAAAATGGGACCCGACTATATGTTTGAGGTAAGCAATGCTTTCTATTTAATGCTGAGCTGTGCCAACGCACATCTTTTGTTGGGGATATCAGCATATCAAGCACGTTCACGTGAAAGCCAACAACCTGCATTAATAGTTCGTGCTTCAGGGTTTCTGCTGTAGGATGTTCCTATCGAGTTCAACGTGTGGCTGCTCTATCGCCAGCTGGTAGATCTTATTCTACTTAATGACTTTGCCGCCTATTTTTTCCTATGCAGCTGCTACATCGGATCGGCAAACGACGCGGAGCCCTGGCACTCGCCCCTTAGAATAGCTGGTGGCATAATACTTCTTGCGTTCAACCTGTGGGTCAAAGTCGATGCCCATCGCGTCGTAAGGGACTACGCATGGTACTGGGGTGACTTCTTCTTCCTGGTCGAACAGACGCTAACCTTTGACGGTGTCTTTGAAATGGCGCCGCACCCAATGTATTCGATTGGGTACGCTGGCTACTATGGCGGATCGCTGATAACAGGAAGCTACACTGTCTTTTACGTCAGCCTGGCTGCTCACATGCTGCAGTTCCTGTTCTTGTCGTTTGTTGAGAACCCACACATCGAAAAGACCTACGAACGCCCGCCACTAGCCGTACAAGTAATTAAGAAGTCGCGCACTCGCCGCTTGTCTTTGTCTCTTCCCGACGCTTCAGATGAGAGCGTAAAGGATGATTCCACCCCTTGCAGCCAGAGCTCGATCCGCGAGAAACACACCAGCACCTGGCATCCCGACCTCATTGTTTTCAAGAACTTTGACCTGTTCAGAGCATCGGACATACTTATCGTGCTGCTTTTGGTCTATTCCGTTGGAGTGCCCTTGTGTTTTATGTGGATGACAGGATACACGCAAATCGTGCTAAGGTATGCAGTCGTACAATGCATCGGATGGATTCTTTTCAGGACGCTTGCGCTGGGCCTTCTTCTCAAGAAGCAAAGCACGAGCCAGATAATCACCCGTTGGTATATCAAGCACGGTGGGAATGGCGAGGAGGCCTTTTCCAGCTGGCGCGCTGTCTACAACACTGCGATGATAATGACGTATGCCTCCTTTGGATTGGTTGCCCTTGCTGCGTACCACTGGGGAAACGTCGACTACGGAAGCATAGTGCTTTTCCATACGCTCGGCATCTTGCTTATCGGCTTCCACGTGTGGAGCTCGCGCTCTGTGTATGATAGTCTCGGCGATTTTGGGTGGTTCTATGGCGACTTTTTTGCACGCAACTCGTCGATGCTCTCGCTGGCTCCAGCTGACATCAAGCTCTACTATACCGGCATATATCGCTATCTAAACAACCCGGAGAAAGTAATTGGTCAGGCAGCGTTTTATGGACTGGCATTAATCTCGCGTAGTCAGGCTGTGTTTGCGCTTGCGCTCTTATTGCAAGTGTGCACCTTCTTGTTTGACACGTATGTCGAGGCCCCACACATGCAAAAAACATACGGCGACCAGGTACGCAGGGATTCTGGGATTGTGCGCACTGTTAAAAACGCCGTTAACAAAGGCATTGGACAGCCGTTGTTTGCAGACAGCGCATTGGATGTCGAACCAGGATCTGGCTTGTTACCGAATGGCATCTCTGAGAGCTCCGCCGTGGCAGATTTGCTTGCAAACACCACCAGGCCGGTCAGGGACATTCTTCTTGACACGAAGGATCTGATCTCGATTACAACTGCACGCATCGCTGAAAAGGCGGTGCCTTCTGAGCTGGCCAATGTCGACTACCCCGCATTTTACAGCCTTAAGCTGGTGGCTGGACAAGCCTCGGAAACACATGCAGCCAACGACAAGAGGAACGTTTACTACCTGGGCGAGTCTATAAAGGTTATTTGGCAAGCGCCTCTTGGCCATTCGCGCAGGGATTGGATTGGTGCATACCCTGTAACCGCGAATTTCTCAAACCAGATCACCACTGTGGGTTCAAAGGGTTGTTATGTCTACACTCACCCGGACGATAATTTGCTGGCCGAGATGGTCGTTGGAGACAGCATATTTGCAAGCCGCGTGCAAAAGAAGGTATCGGTAAAGGTCAAGTCTGGCGGAAACGGAGCGAGAAAGGGCGGTGTTGGTGCCATTCAGGTTCTTCAGGGCGAATCCTTGTTTAGTAGCGCAGCCTTGCCCTTCAAAGTCGGCACATACGAAATGCGCTTGCACCACGGAGGAACACATGCTGTGCTTGCCCAATCCAGGCCATTTGAGATCACGTCATGCGACACAAAGGATGTTATGGAGGCGTTTGGTAACGATATTGTTGTCAGCCCACAGTCCCCCACCAACATGGATCTCGAAGACCCAGAGTTTATGTCGCAGGCCTTGCTCGTGGTCATAAACAAGACGTTTGCAGTGACTGACTCGCATGTTGTTGTATCCTCGGAGGACCATCGTGGGGGTGGAAGAGACAGTGTAAGCGACCATGGCGACGTAGTTGTGGAGACCGATGTGGTCGAGCCGCTGGAATCCATCCACGATGCTATTGCCGCTGATAATGTGCTGGAAGAGAATCAGTCAAAGCGGCTTGGATATGCTATTAGGGAGTACTTTGGTGTTGAGTTTGCTGCTGATGTACTCGTTCATGCCGCAAAGCATGGTGCGACGGTGTACGATGTTGGGAAGCGTATTGTTGAAGCGCGTAAAGCACTTTCTGTGTACTCTTCATCGAACATTGAGGCCTAAACAACATCTTTTTTGTTTGCGTTGTTGGCTATGAGTTTTATTAAGAAAAGCATAGTAACTGAAAACCTCCGCCCCTTATCGCTATGGTTAAAGCAATTGTAAGAAAACATGCAGCGTTTACACTATCTCGGGATGGAGGATAAGGTGTCCATCAAAAGAAACCAGCAGCAGCAAAAAGGCTAATGGCCGTACCGAGTGCTAGCTTAGTCATCGAAGGACCTGACTGGAGCAGCGACATGGCCGAAGATTTGTGCTCGCTAGAGCTGTCAATTCCGTCTTCGCCACCGCTTTCGCCGTTGGATTCCGCGTCTGGCGAGCCGGAAGAGGTGCTGGCATCAGCAGAGAGCTTGATGTCAAAGCACGCATAATATTCCTCGGTCTCTCCGCTGTCTGTGCCGTTGTAAACTGCCTGCACGACAATGGCCTGGCCATTCTGAAGGCCGTAATTGTCGAATGTCACGGGTATCTCGTACTGTCCCGCTTTAGGCACGTCGGTTGACTCCATAAACACCGAAACCGAACTATTGGTGACAGTAGGATCAGTAAAATAGCTAAGGATGATGTTTCCTGTACCATGGAGGGGCTCAAGCACAAAGTTTAATGGCACAGAGTCGGAAACGGTAGTGACGTTCGTGGTCAGCGTGTTAGCTCCGCCGCAGGGCTTTTGGAGCTCGTTGGCGATTATGCCTGAGCGAGGAGGAGGACTAATGACACTCATGTGCGCATAGGCACACTGGACCAGAGAAGCCGCTAGAAAAAGTCCGGAAAAGAGCTTGACCATTGTTATCTTGTTTGGAATTATTGTTTAAAAAGAAAAGTAGGCGATTTCTGACAGAATGCGATAATGAAGATAAGCTCGCAAGAAAACAGAAGAATTTATGTTGTAGAAGCAGAAAGGAAGGAGGAAGGAACGAGTGTCGAATGTCTGCCTAATTTATATGCCGCTGATTTCCGGCAAACATGCCCCTTCTTTCGTTTTTGGGAACGTCTAAAGAACAAACGAAGAACAACGAAAGCAAATGGCCAATGGGGTTGTCGAAAGGCGTATGCATTTAATGCATATTTGACAATCTCTGCATTTCCTGTATTTTCGCGAAGCAGCAATTTTCATTGTCCATTTACTGTAATCTTTTTGGGTTTGAATCCAACCAAAATCCGAGAACCGAGTCAACGCTGTGTGCGTTTGCAAACGCAAAAGACAACGTTTTAGAAGTCAGATCTGCAATTCTACCGCAGAACACCAAGAAGGATAATGGGCGGTTAGAAAAATCCCAGGGACAAACAGCAGAGCAAGAGAAACGTTGAACGATACCAGCAGCCCTACCGGGTGGCAACGGCTATTGATGGCGACGATGGCTAGCTCGGAGGTTGCAGGCTGCTGGTCGCATAATGACCTTGAAGAAGGAAACAAACATGGTTGATATGGCCAGGAAGGTGGGGGGGCTCACCACCATCAACACCCGCCCTCTCGAGCAGCCTGCCATAATTGCATACATAATCAGATCAGATCACCTCAGCCAGTGCCACGTGACGGAGCCGCGCCGATTTGTAAACAAACAATTTCCTTTCAGGAAAGAAAGGAAGGCAATGAGCATCTTGCACTCTTCTCTCTTTTTGCATTCGCATCGAGTATCTTCTCACTTTGACTTATTTCCCTAGCAGTCTAGACTCAACAACGAGTTACTTCTTTCCGTGCATTTCCCCCCCTTTTATTTTAAAACTTGCAATCCCATTCCAATTCTGCACACATGGCGAACGAGGTAGGTTTATGCTTTGCACAATCCGATTTTTTATTATTAATTTGACAGTAGAGAAAAGTCAAAATGGCGCTAATCTTTTGCAAATTGCGTGTTTGACCAACTGTTGTAGACTCCAACCACAGAGCAGCTCAACGAGTTCCGCGAAGCATTTGGCCTTTTCGACCGTACTGGCGAAGGCAAGATCCAGCGTTCGTCGCTCGGCACTCTTCTGCGGGCGCTTGGCCAGAACCCGACCGAGGCGGAAGTCCAGGAGCTGACTGGAGACATATCCAAGTCAGATGACGCCGATGGAATCCCCTTTGACGAGTTTGTCAAGATTGCCATGCGTCCAGGAGGTTTCAGCTCTGCCAACTCGGAGGACTCGTTTAACGAGTTCGTGCAAGCATTCCAGGTATTTGACCGCGATGCCCTTGGATACATCTCTGCTGGCGAGCTCAGGTATGTTCTGACAAGCCTTGGCGAGCCACTGTCTGACAGTGAGGTGGACGAGCTCTTGAAGGGAGTACCTATGGACAAGCATGGCAACATCAACTACGAAGAGCTTGTTCGAACCCTAATCAGTGCTTAGGCGAGTATAGAACTCTTGCTTCACACAGACTACTTTTTTAGTTCCCGTATTTTCAATGACCTTTCAACATTGCTGTCTGCGCAACCGAATAGTGTACGAAAGCACCAAATAATGTGCACATTCTTCAAAGCTATTATGCATAGCCTATATACGCGGCTTAAGGAGATAGCTAAGGTTCTTGTTCGAAGGCAATACCGGATCAGCAGTTGGCACTTTCTCGTCAGCAGGCTTCTCCTTCTTTTGCACCGAGCTCCATGTAGTGTCCATCCAAGCACGGTCCCATGCTTCGTTAAGCTCCCACTCTTCTAGTATGGATGCGCTATGTTCGTCCCATGCCTTTGCCAGCCCCGCAGGCGATGCTGAGGGTGCGCTGGTGCTGGCAGTCTGCCCTTGCGTTTCTCGAGGAACATGGTGATCCAGCGCCTCCATATCTGTTGTATATGTCGCACCCTGCAAGTAAGATACCGGGTCCGCTGGGTTGGCAGAACTGAGGGCTTGGATGTTCTGGCCTTGAGCAGATGATCCAGAGAGGCTACTAGCGAGCACGCTAATCCCACCAGTACTCATACTTGTCGGCGTTTTCTGCGACAGAAACTCGACGACGCCGTGGCCGTCTAAATGTTCAGCCAGCTTGACCTGATGCGACTGCGTGGGTCTGTCGGTAAATGCCATATCCGTTGGAATATCGCCGGAATGCCGTAATGATGTGTTCTCCCTGTTAAACCCCCCTGGCGGACTTATCCTTTGTGCGCTAGTTGTGCGAGCTGCTTGCCGAAAGGCCGCCGACGATCCGCTTGAGCCAGCCAAGGATATCGACTCTGTTGGGTCTTGCGCATGCTTATAGCCATTTTCAGCAAACCATTCCCGAGTCATTGAAAAGGCTCCTTCTGTCTGGCCAGACTTTGCCTCTGATAGCGCATCAAGATCCACCGCAGCGGGGTTGCTGCTAGCTACACTACGCGCAAGACGCGACGCAGAGGATGCCATCTGATGTAGAACCCCGCGGTCTTGGTTTCGAGACGGCGCTGGGTCATTGGCATGGCTGCTCCCTGCCCTTTCTTTGCCTTTGTGTTCGCTGCCAGCGCCATGCCTATCGATATCGTCATTATGTGGCGACTGTTGCGTCTGGCGGTTCTTGTCCATGCTGATAACTCACGAGGGTGTATGAATGCACCAGAGCTGTCCACTCATTCAGAATGCTACCGAGAAATAACCGTCGCCTAATAGCTTCTATCTTTGCAAAGATATTATGGCGGAATAGTATAGAACTAGACAGTCCACGTAGTATAGAATATTTGCTACAATACAAAAATCGCCACAGAATGCGAG
>JANBOT010000038.1:0-27777 GCA_027575385.1 Coemansia sp. RSA 2399 | reverse complement strand
ACAGCTTGCGTAGGGCCGTCGGAGACTGCCGAGACGCTGGTTGAGGTTAATGGCGAAGATGAATGCCCAACCGAGAATGGACCATCCGATGCAGAGCCAATGGATGAACCTACTGTTCCGGTGGAATGTCCGGGTGCGAATGAACAGACGGACGCAGAGAATCCAGCTGAGTCTACATCGGTCAGTGAACAATGCGTTACCGAGAACAGCACAAACAGTACAGAGATATCGAGGGCGACTACGCCGGTACAGGAGAATCCCGCCGTTGCAGAAAAGAACCTAACCGATGCAGAGCCGTCGGGGAAATCCAATGTACCAATGGAACCGGAGCCGAAGACGGGACCATCCAATTCATGCAGCTCTTGTCCAACGATGATTGCGTACAATGGTCCAGTCATGACTGATCTGATGTTTGGCGAACTCCCCAAGTGGGCTCTGAGGAACGGCTTGTGCATAATTGCCATTTCGTCTCTACACTTGCCTTTAGAATGGGACAAATGTACCATCGTGTACATGCTTAAAAAAACCCTGCCCCCGACAATCCAAATGCACAACGTCTCTGGAGTCACACGTGCTACTTATGAGATTCTACTGGATGCAGACCGTTGTATTGAGGTCTGTCACATTCTCGCCAGTAATCATTGGAATATTGTAATTGCCGACACTCCGAACTACATGGCGACATCAATGGGTTCCCCATTTAAGCCTCATATTAAACTCACGTTGGCGCGCTGGAAACGCGAAATCGAGCGCACCAAATCGAATGTTGTCAAACGGTACTACGGCGATCTTGTCAAGGAGCACAGCGAGGTAAACTAGGCTCCGCTCAGCGTGTAGTCCAAGCCAGAATTTATAATTGTTTCTACAGCACCGGTTTGGTAGCGTGGCTTGCCAACTTTTTTATTTCAAGACTGCGCCATTCAACACGTCATCGGTAGAGTATTAACCGTTTCGGGGTCTATCTCGATGATCTTCTTTGGACTTTTGTGAATTCATTCGTTCGGATCATCGTGCTGACAGTGAAAAATGCCGCAAATCAGTTTGAAAGTACCGACATGTTGCGTGTTGATCTCATGGTTATCATTGTAATTCCTCAATAATGTGGAACGCTACGTACGTGCCGGCGGATGCCACCGCCACCATTAAATGTAGTCATTGTAAATGCTATATAAAGGAATAGTCCCGTCCCAACAACGAGGGCAAACTCCTTCCATTTAAACACTTTACCTTCCTTAACCACACTAAATATCTTCTAACGACAATAATCCAACCACTGCCAGTATCACAGTACCCTTGCTTTAAGCGCTGATTCCATTCATTGAGAACAAGATGCAACATCCAAGAAATTTCAATAACCAACGCAGCCTTCTCGTCCTTGAGGAATACAAATGCAGCTTCTGCCCTTCAATGTTCTATTATCTTGAAGACATAAACGAACACACGATAAAGTACCATCTGCATCTCTTTCCGTTTATCTTTGCTCCGCCTAGAGATGAGTAGGGTCGCTGGATGGGAAGTCTAGTCTGGGAGGAATATGTGGTACCTGCTCGGCTTTTTTATTTCCCCGACATATCGGTGATCCTTTTGTTGTGTTATGAACACGATGCCAACATATTCTCTTTGAGGTCTTCATCTGTTTCATTTTGGTATCATTGTTATAATGTATCAAGTCGAAGGAATTACATATAATAAACCCTGTGTCAAATATGCCATTCAATGGGATAAAGGTTTTCCGTGTTATTTATTCAAAAATCGAAACGTCTCGCTCTGTAAACACACATGAGTACAGAAAGAAAGGGTGATTCCAACTGGGCTTCAGCTAGAAGTAGAGGGCGTAATGTGCCTCGTTCGGGTCTTGGTCGCAATCATGCTAGTGGCTGGGACTTTCTGAGTCAGCTAAGAAAGAGAAAGAAAAACCCGCATTTCATATAGAAGCCCGCCATATTGAAGCTTTCATAAAGAATAAGGCTAGAATCATACTTTTTACAAGCTGCAAGGACTTCAGCACCGCTTTGTTGTCCACCTTCTGTAATAAGGTATGGAGCCATGGTAAGCTCAGGATGAGCCTTGAATATTGTTTCCCTATATGAGAGCATATATTTGGCAATTGACTTTCCTTCAGTCAATCTCTGAACCATAATTTCGGCTCCGGTATTCAGTATGGTGTTCACCTCGAGGTTTGGATTTTTGACACCTTGGCTTTTGCGGTATGCATTCAGTTCAGCCACGAAGTCGGATGCCGAAATATCCTCGCTAGGCATACAGGTTGGTTTAGCGGGTGCTGCCGACACTGTTGATAGGAAGAGCACAGCGGCGAAAAGAATGTTGCGAGGGTTGAAGAACATGGTGTTGAACGGTCGTATTATCGAGAGACGAGTGGAGTGGTGGGTGGTGCAAACGAGAATAATGGTAGGTAGATATGGAAGGGTATTTTCTTCCCGTCGCCAAGTGTTGGTTAATATACAATTTACGAATTTTGGAAAATGAGCGGCCATTATTTTCTAAAAACGGGGGTGTACTTGACTGTAAACTAGACATAAATGTAAACACTCGGCAGCAGGTTAATTGCTCTTTTCGTCTGCTATGTATGTCAGTACAAAGTGATTTTTTCTTTTGTAAAAATGGGAAGGGAAAGGCTGTGATCGTTCTCGATAGCATTATGCCAAGATACCCACGTGCTAATTTCCTCGCTAATATGATCTACAAAATTGTTTCCAGGCAGACGAACACTGCCAGTTTCAGGTTCTCTTTCGCCAGATGATTTGCACAAACAGGAAAATACTCACTGAATTGCAAGAGACCCGTCTTTCTGGGATTACCTCCTTTCTATCTAGAACATATCCGATTGACAAAACAAAAACAAAAAAGTGCAGCAGAACATGACACTGCTTCCCAAAGAAACATGTTATGTGGTCTTTCTGGATGTCTTGGTGTCATTTGCTTTCCATTGTTTCAACCCAGAAATGCTTTCACGACCAATGTCAATGCCATTCATTCTGCAGCATCGTCGATCAAAGGTATTCGGTCGAGTGGGTTTACTAAAAAAGTTCACTGCTGTCAACATAAATCACAGTTGGGAATATTAATATCGGACATAGTCAATCAAGTGGACGATTTAGGTACCTGGAATAGGGTTTGTTACTTTCCAACTTTCAACAGAAATATGTAAATTTAGAGCGAGTGTGCGTTTCTGTTTAATGAATTTCTGACCCATTAAAAAAGTATATTTACCATAGGAGATATGCAATTATATATAGTTTTCTAGTGTTGGGGTCTCCACTTTAATGTAGCAGTTTTCCACGTCCACTACTTACAGAAATGTAAAATGGCAGGGCAGAATACACATATAAAGGCTCAGGTTTTGCCTAGAATGCCAAACCTCTTTATATCTACAGTAAACAGCCAATCTTATGTCCATTTGACAAATTTCGCCACAGAAACGGCAGCTTATTTAAATCAGCCAGACTTTTGCATAATTTAGCAATATGAACTTGAACATGTATCCTCAGTTAGTAATTACTCATGTTTCTAACTCGAATAGAGGTTGCACTGTAATACTTGATTCAAGCTGCACAGCAAACAATATTGGAGAACTAAAAATATTTATTAGGAAAAAAAAGCTTTTGCCATTAGGTGATTCTCAGGCGCTGTACCTGTTATATTACTCAAAGATTCTCAGAAGTAATATGGCACTTGCAGATTTAGTTTATGATGGCTCAGTAACAAGGTTAACCTATACTACCTTAAATATCGGATGAGATTTCCCCCCCTGCTATGGCTGGAAGCTGTTTACCCTACGACCAACAAGGAGGCTCGTTGTCATGCGGCTTAGCATGGTCGCCCATGAGAGGAGGCTTGGACCAAGCCAAGCACGTATTGGCGCTCCTATATCTTCCCCCAGTTCCCTGCAGAGGCGGTGGAGTCAGGGTTCTTCTTTTCTTATTCTATTTTTTTGTCCAAAATTTATTACCATATCGGGATCACCAGGACCACAACTTGAGTCCCGACTGTCTGTTGGTGTGGGGTAGAAAGAAACGTAAAGCGTTTAAGCAAATTGTGCGCAATGGTGGCAGCGTGAGCCGCCTGCGTTGAAGATGTATTCTCGAGGAGAATGAAGAGCAGCGGTGGGTTGGCACACTTTGGATAACTTGAATGGATGTTGCGATTTCTCCCCGTCCAGCTTACACTTTGATTGATCGCACCTTGTAATTCCAACGATCAAACCTTCCAGCCAGTGATGCCCCCTATCAAATTTAATCTGCATCACGAGCATATGCTACTGCCAACGAAATGGCTGACGCTGCGCGAAAATACGCGTGGTTTCGCGTTTTTTTTTAATCGAAATGGCTTTTCATTTCTTTTACATTGTTTTCATTCGTATTTGAATTATTTGAATTGTAAATGGCTGCTGAGCCAAGGAGGGTCCTTACGCCTCAACGAGCGTCTGTGCGCGTGACATACGGATCGCAAAGGACCAAGGTGCCGTCGCTGTCGTCCTCAGCACTACAGCGAACATCAACTCCAATACATGAGACAAGCGGAGAGCCGCCAAGGAAAAGAAAGGAGGACCTTGTTGACGAGGAAGATGGGGACGATGATGGACGGCAAGACACACCAAGTTCAAAGAAGCGTCTGGTGCAAACATCGCTGTTTTCGGGGTGCCAGCCAAAGGCTGTAAATAAGCCCTCTAAAGGCCATGTAGAGGCTACGTTCGGACGACAGGGCCTTGATACGATGTTTCCCGAATTGTCCTCGTCGGGTAAAGCCCCAATGCCAGTTACCGGATTCAACGACAGCGACAATTGGACAATGCCGAGTCGCAAAGCACTGCGACCGAGAAAGCACGACGACAAGATTGCATCGCTACCAGCCCATGACACAGCAGCTTGCAGAAGAGAGCAGACGTTCTTGGACTTCGGTCAAAAGCCCCTTGTTCCTGAGCCGTGCCAAGTCTGTGGAATGGCCTTTCAGAGGGGAAGAGAAGAAGACGAGAACCTGCACAACAAGTTTCACCGCTCGTGGCAACAGAGGCAAGTGCGGCTGCTTTCGTGGGATATCGCATCAAGATCGGCGGAGGAAAAAACTCAAATTGAGACTGTATTATATAGAAACACTTCCAAATCCAAATCCAATTCGAAGCAAGCCAAACAGCCGCACGATTCCATGGCCACGATTGTGCTTGTGGATCCACAATGCTGCTCTAAACGCGACGTCCAGCGGGCACTGTCTATTCTTAACATTGCCAACGAACACTTGGGTGCTGTCAAGCTTTCATGCGATGATTTAGCGCGTAGTCAGCGCAAGATTCTGCTCTACGTTTCGCCAAGGGGCTTTGCTGAAGGGTGCATACTAGCAGAAGCGATTAGTTCGGCCCGTCGAGTCGCAATTGAGGGAACGGGCACGCAGTCCGCTGAACCCGCCATTCGGCTCTTGGACAACGAAGAGGCGGCCGTCTGTGGCATTAGCCGAATCTGGGTTGCTTCAGATGCGCGGCGTCGTGGGGTAGCGTCGCAGATGATTGATGTGTTGTGTCGGCGGTTTGTCTATGGCTGCCAGCTCAGCCGAGACTCGCTTGCGTTCACGCAACCAACATCGGACGGCCGCTCACTTGCAGAAAAGGTTTTTGGGCGGAGTGATTTTTTGGCCTACATCGAGGATTACTAATTGATCTGCAGGATCAAACGCGCGCTTCCGCGTCATCGCCTCTTGTGAATGGCAAGCGTAAATGATTGTCTCCCGAGAAAAGAGAGAACGTTCTTTCCTTTTTTCTCTCTCTCTCTAGTGCTTTCCTGTTACTTCCAGCATACGATTAATTGACTTCTTACTAGCACTTTGTTTTCCTACTCTAATTTTTTGTTTGCAATATGGCGATTAACGTTGAAAGCACCAATCAGTTTGTCGAGATTCTGCAGGAATCGGCGTCCAAGCTGATTGCTGTCGATTTCTATTCTACCACCTGTCCGCCATGCATGCTTGTCGACCGCATTTTCGACCAGCTGGTGAGCCAGTACCCGACCGTCGGGTTCTACAAGGTAGACATTGGGCGGTTCTCGGACGTTGCCGCGCAGTGCCGTATCACAGCGACCCCGACAATACAGTTCTACAAGAAGGGACACATGCTCTCTGAGGTGCGGGGAGCCAACCAAAAGGGAATTGTGGATGCCATTGAGGCCGGGCTTGCAGAAGGGAATGGCGAGCCAAAGTCTGCATATGGAGTTGTCGGCCACAGCGACGTCACCAAGATGGTGCTGAAGACGCAGAGCGAGTGCCTGAACCAGAACGACGACCACCCGCTGGAGAACGTGTTTACCGAAGGTGATTCGCTGCTCGAGAGCGATGTCGACGAGCAGATGATTATCCATATCAGCTTTAACCAGCCCATCAAGCTGCACTCGATCATGCTCAAGGCGCCGCTGGACAAGGCGCCCAAGAACATCAGGCTCTTTGCAAACAGCTCGACAATCGGGTTTGATGACGTCGACAATATCGAGGCTACACAGACAATAGAGATGTCGGAGAGTGCGTACAAGAGCGGCGGCGTGGCCAACCTTCGGTACGTTCGTTTCCAAAACATCAACAGCCTGTCGATTTTCATTGAGGACAATCTGGGCGATGACGATGTCACTGCTGTTAGTCAGCTGGCGTTTATCGGCACTGCCGTCAATACTGCCAATGTCAGCGATATTCGCCAGGGCGAGCACTAACTAACTCGCCAAGCGAGCGCGATAATTATACCCAGATGCCGCGTTGTTTTCTTTTACAGCATCAGCATCCAAATCAGCGGCAAAAGCAATAATTATAATAAATTCGTGAAGAGCAAAGTACTGCGCAAGCGCGGATTTAAACGAATACGTACACCAAGTCCGAATCTTATCTCCTGTCAGTCCTCCTTGGTTGCAATCTCGCGGAGAAGCAGCCTCCTGGGCTCGCCCTTGTCGCATTTAGGGATGCGGTCGATAAATGACCCACGGATCCCTGGATACACGTTAGCCAGCGGTTCGAGAATGCTGTCCATATCAAGCCGCGAATCGTCTCCAACAGGAACCACGTACACAAAGGGCAGCTGCGGACTGCCCCCAGGGTCGCCGTCTGCAGGTATGCCAAACGCAGCACAATCGGCAACATTTGCGTTTGTCAGCACGGTCTTTTCGATATCCATGGGTGTTGCGACGCGGCCGTTCTTCATGTGGATGAGGTCCTTCATGCGAGCCTTGATTATCACCACCCCGCTGTCTGTAATCTTGCCATAGTCGCCGGTGCAAAAGAACTCTCCGCCGTTAATGGCTTCATTTGATGCCAGCCTTGGCGTACTAATATGTATCTCGCCACACTCGTCTTCGCCGACCTCATTGCCATCCATCACCACACGAGCCTTGACATTGGGACACAGCACGCCAACGGAGCCGTCGATTCGCGGGTGCTCGGTAATGACGCCTGCGATGAGCCCTGTTTCTATGTAGCTGTACAGCTCGACGAGACGCGCTTGGAAAAGCGTTGCAATTCTATCCTTGAACGCCTGTGGCACGCGCAGCTCGTGGATAAAAATAACGCTTAGCGAAGTAGCATCAAATGAGTCAGCCCCGACAACGATTCTGTCGCCCACGCGCTTGGCGGAGGAGTCGATGGAGGCAAGGACGGGGTAATTTGCCAAGAGAATGCCAGCACCCCATCTTTCGATGGCTGAGAGGCATGCGGACGGGCTTGACTTGTTTAGCTGGATAACACGGGACCCTGAGAGCATTGGAAAGTGGGCGATTACGTTTATGCCGTGGGCGCCCGAGAAAGCGACCGCGGATACTGCCGTTCTGTGGGCGTCCAGCAGCCCCGACGGGCGGCAGAGACTTTGCGACGAAAGCAGGCTGTAGTGCGAGATTGTCAGCGACCTTTGCGTGTGTGTAGCGGCTGGCAGGTATGCAAGATACGCGGGCTTCTGCATTGCGTCATCCTTCGATGTTATGCGTACGGGAACAAACGTCGGATCATCTATCAGCAAATCGGAGATGGGCGCGCAGCATCCTGGCACGGCGCCGCAAGCGCAGTCAGTAACACCATTGTTGCTGCTGCGGAGCTCCCCAGCTGCGCATGCCAGAGTATCCGCGCTATTGGGGGAACGTGGATGATCAAAGACATAAACCGAAATGCCCAACCCCCTTGTTGCATCCACCAGCCTTTGGAGGTAAACATGCGACGTGAAAATGGCAGGGGTCTGGGTGAAAGCAATCCGATCCCGCAAGTCGCTTTCAGACACACCTGTGTCGAGCGACTGGTACGCTCCGCCGGCCATCATCGCGGCATAGTAGACGAACACTGACTGCAACTGGGTGTTGTCGAAAACAGAGATAACACGCCCGCCGAATCCTTGGCGAGCGAGTCCAGCGGCAAGCTTGGTCGACGTGCTGATGATATCCCCGATGGTGAACTGGCGCTCGGACTCGGCATCGACAAGCACAACCTCGTCGCGGTAGGGCTCTGCCGAACGAAATACCTGGGTCGGAATGTCGCCGATAGGAAGCAAGTGGGACCGCATTGGCGACACAACAAGCATTGTTCTTGCTTACTTAAAGAAGATTGAAATAAATAAAAATCAATGGGTGGGAGAGAACCAGAATATTCTCTTTTTCTTCAAGACGTTTGCGGCAAAAAAAAAAAAAAAAAAAAGTTCAGCCCTGCAAGAATAATGATAATAAATTAAGCTAACGGTATCGACAAAAGTGCGGATGCTGTTATTCCACCTCGGATTATGCCTTGCCTATTTAAATATGACAATCTGTGATAGATTGGAAACCCGAGGGATGTCAATCGCGGAATCCGTCTGGGGGGAAAAGAAAACAGCAGTGAGCGTGCCAAGAAAAGATGAGGAGAAAGCAGCGGCAAACAATTCAGTTAAGCAAAAGATGGTGACGTAGTAGTGGGAATAGAGTTGTGATGATTTCTACAGCCGCAGTGCTCATAAGACACAGGCAAAGCAAGCAGAAAATGAAATAAATATGAAAGCACCAGGTGCAGCAAGGAAAACCAGGGGTAGGGAACAATTCCAGAGGAAGGGCGGAAAATTATCAAGAAAACAAGGACCAAAAGATTGTTAAAAAAAACAGTGCAATGAGCTAAAGAGCAGTTCAATAAAACGCCTAGTCTTTTGAGAGCAGATACTCTGGCATTTATAGGCAACAAGCAAAAAAAAGCGCAAATCAACCAAAAAGCACACGCAGGATACAAAAATCAGAATGTAACTGATGAAGAGCCGAAAGCAATTGCTGAAAAAGGCAACAAGCTCAGGGAGGGAAGGCGAGAGAGCCCATGATTTCGTTTACTATCCTTTGCGCGGAAATGAGGCAAGCCGAAACAAAAAAAAGCAAATGCCAGGTTTAATTGCGACAGCCACAGAAGACATTCCCCCCACTCAGTGTGCGAATGGTGGCTGCGGGGGGAGAGAGAGAGAGAAATAACATAATATAGGAAACCTGCGTCGCTTTTAAAGAGGGGCTGCGCATTATGAGATTACACATACAATGATTCTTTGCCAACAGCATGGTTGGTCCAATTTGACGAGCTGTTTGGATTCTGAGTTCACAGAACATGTCACACGGTGTAGTGCTTTTTTTTTTTGCACAAGCTCATTCGTGTGATTTCTTCTGGATGCTGCGCAATTGCATTGTTTTCTGGGCTTTGCTCTTTCCACATTTGGAGGAGAGTTGTGTCTTGGCAAAAAAAACGCATCTGTTCACTTTACCGAGCCAAAACAAAACGGTATATAAATGCCATTGGGAGCTTCTTCAAACAAATTGCCACCAGTTCCGCGTCTGCGCACATAAACAAAGTACAGATGCGGAGCTGGGGACATATGGTCCTGAGAAAGGGGAGGGTTGATTAAATTCGGACGCTGTCTTGCTCATGTGGTTTGTCACAAACGCCTGTGTGAAAAAAAAGCCCACTAGAGTGCGAATAAGAATTGCAAGGTCGCGCTTCTCCTGATCTTGTTTCCAACGACAATCCCTTAAACATAAACAATGTTGGAACATAATAAAGACAAGAACAAAAATGTAAGAAAAAGGAGAAGCCCAAGTGGCGAGTATTTGACGACACCTCCAAACCCCATGATAAAATAGGGGGAGCCATCTATTCCGCAGCCATTTGTTCCAGCTCTTGTAACATTCTGAAAATCAACGCATCCGAAAAAAAAACAACGTAATGAAGGTCATACGGGCAGTGAAAAAAGTATGCATCCTTCTTTTGGGCCATATTCCCAAGGTACGGCAGTGCCAAATGCATGCACGGAACCAGCAACGGCAACAGCAGCGCCTTGTTGTTGTTGTTTTTTCTTGGAACATGCGCCTGGCGAAACAAGGTTTGTTCCTCGCCATCGGCAATGTCTTTGAATTGTTCATTTATCCGCTCTCGTTATATCGATTGGTCATGTCCAAAACAAACGTAAAGAAAGATCGAACAAACAAACAAGCATTGAAAGATACAGGCGCTTTCGTAGCGGGAGGCACCTAGGAGCAGAAACAGAGCAGAGCGCGGGAGGGAGGGAGGGGAATTCAAGCAAGCGCAATATACCTTTGCAGATGCGCAGGGATAGCATCGACAAGACCCTTTGACTCGAGCCACTTCCTGCTGAACAGGCGCGACTGGTAGCGGTAGGCGCCATCGCACATCATGGTGACAATGGTCTTCCCGGGACCAAGGATCTTCGCCATCTCGTAGGCGGCAACAACGTTGAGCGCGGAGGAGGCGCCCAGATAGATGCCTTCCTCGTCGAGCAGCCGGTACAGCATGCGAATGGTGTCTGTGTCGGGGATCTTCAGGGCATCGTCGATGAGAGCGACGTCGGGCTGCAAGTTGGACGTGATGCGGCCCTGGCCAATCCCCTCAGTGATTGACGAGCCGCCGCGCACAAGCTCCTTGCCGCGCGACTTGACGTAGCTGTGGATGACGGAGCCCGGCGGATCGGCTATAAAGGCCTTGACGCGGCCGGCGGACGCCTCCTTGAGGAAGCGCGTGGTTCCGGCAAACGTGCCGCCTGTGCCTGTGGCGCACGTGAAGCCGTCGACTTTGCCCTCGGTCTGGGCCCAGATCTCGGGGCCCGTGGTCTCGATGTGCGCCTGCCTGTTGGCGGTGTTGTCAAACTGGTTGGTCCACACGGCGTTATCCAGCGTCTCTGCAAAGCGCTTGGCCTGGTGATTGTAGTTCATGGGGTCATCAAAGGCGACCGCCGGCACCGGACGCACGTCAGCGCCCAGCATCCGGAGCAAGTCGATCTTCTCTTGGCTCTGCGTGTTGGGCATGTATATGACGCACTTGTAGCCCTTGGCCCGGCACACATGCGCCAGGCCAATGCCTGTGTTGCCTGCGGTTCCTTCGACCACGGTGCCGCCGCGCTTGACCAAGCCCTTGCGCTCGGCATCCTCGACCACGAAGAGCGCCGCGCGGTCCTTCACAGATCCTCCAGGGTTCATGAACTCGGCCTTTCCCAGAATCTCGCACCCCGTCTCCTTGCTCAGCCCGCCGATCCGCACAAGCGGCGTGTTGCCGATCGCCCCCACAAAGCCGTCCACCGGCCTTGCCGAGGTGACAAGCCGGGGGGTAATGGTTGAGTACAGTCTACGCGCAAACATCTTCAATAAAAGAGATAAGAAAAAGCGAAGAGAAGAGAAGAGAGAGAAGAAAGAGGGAGAGACATGGGGATAATTGAGGAAGCTTTGGAGATAACGATCAAACGAGCCAATGGAAGCCTCGAGTACGCTCAATTGCGCCATCCGTACATAAAACCCAAAGCAAACAAAAACGAACAAGATCCAGGGCTCGATGGAGCTGTGAACAACAAGGCAAAGCGATGACGAAGACAGCCTAGAAAGCCATCCGAGTGCAAAAAAAAAAAGAATGTCCCTCTTTTTCTCTTCTCTCCTCCTCTTTGGTTGTCCTCTTTTGTTTCAATTCGACAAACTCTTTTATTATTCTTTAATTGCAATGGTAGAGTAAAACAAAACAAACCACTCCCCCCGCCGTTCCCTCTTTCCTGCGGCACCTTGAACGCTTCGAAACGCTTATAAAGACACCTAGAATGTGTGTGCAGAGGAGGGAGGGGGGAAGGTTACACGTAAACTCTCTAGAGTTTCCACTGCCACTAAACTAGACAGCCCACGCTTTCTTCCAAGCCTTTTGTTTTTTTTTTCGTAGGAAGAACAACATATGAACGATTGCTCGGCGCTCCCGCCCAACTGGGAAGTGCGTAGTTCGCGGACATACAACAAAACATACTACTTTAACCGAGAGACCAAAGAAAGCCGCTGGGACCCGCCAACCGGCGAAACGCCTAGCCGCATGCGCGCCAGCCATATCTTGGCCAAGCACAGGGACTCGAGAAACCCGAAATCGTGGAAGGGCGTAGAGATCACTCGGTCAGAGGAAGAAGCCTATGAGAAGATCGCTGATATCCGCCAGGCTATCGAGGACAATGAGCTCGATTTCGGCGATATCGCGCTGGAGGAGTCCGATTGCAGCAGCGCCAAACGTAAGGGCGATCTCGGATGGTTTGAGGAAGGCAAAATGCAGCCCGCGTTCGAGGCGGCTGTCAAGGCGCTTCAGGTCGGCGAGCTTAGCCAGGAGGTAAAGTCTGACAGCGGAATCCACATTATTCTGAGAACCGGTTAAGATCATCTCGTTTATTCTTGGTCTGCCAGTACATCGGCATTAATAATAAAAAAGAAAAACAAGACGAGGAGGATGAGCAAAATCCTTGTTATTTATTGTTTTTTGTTAGTGTTATGCACCAGAAAGAGAGGAGGGGGGAAATGTTACATGAAGGACGGTGTGGGGTATGGCAAGAAGTGTATAATATCCCAAGGCTTTGTTCTTTCTTTTTCGCTCACGGTTCGAAGATATCGGGCTCGATGGTATCCAGAACGCGCAAGATCTCCGACGCGTCGGGTCGTTTACTCGGATCGGGATTGACCATGCTACACAGGAGCGCCTCGATGTTAGCCGGCAGCGGGTCTCCAGACAGGAACCTTCGGAACTCCCTCGGGGTACTTTTATGGCTACGCAGCGTGCGGCGTCTGCCCAGCGGCTTTGCGCTGCCAGGGCCCGTACTCAGGCTTCGCGACAGAGTTCGCCAGGTCGGACTACTAACGGCAGCGGCAGCCGACACCGGCGACGACGGAAGCGTCGATGTTCCCAGATAGGTTGCAGAAGGCGCATCGAGCGGCGACGCTTGCGCTGGATGGTGGTTCTCTGATCCAGCAGATGTTGTTGCTATGGCGGGCGGTGCGGTGGTTGGAGGCATTGTGGTCAGGTAATGCCGCTCCTCCCAGCCCCAGAAGGCGCCCTTGGACGCCAGGAGCATTTGCTCGACGCTGCTCTTCACAGTCGCGTAGGGCTCGCGGCCGCTGACAAACAAGGTGTACAGTGTGACGCCAAGCGAATAGACGTCCATTTTGTGCAGCTCCTCGGCGGACTGTGCGGCGGTCTGCAGCGATGCCGCCAACGATTCCGGCGCGCAATAGGGTACGGTTCCGCTGAAATCGGTGTACGGCGGATAGTCGAGCGGGGCAAATTCGGGACAGGCGTCGCGCATTGAAGCAAGTGCGGCGGGCGAGAACTTTGCGGCGGTAAAGTCGGCAAGACAAATGTCGCCATTGCGATCGAGCTAAACAAAATGAATAATAAAGACAAAGGAGAACAATTAGCAGCACGATAAACTGCGCCTGGAGGCATTGTCGCTCATAATTGTCGACCTGGAAAAGGTAGTCGCACCAGGAAGAAAGCTGTGCGCATATGCACCACGATGGAACCCACCCGAACAATGGGGCCATCCGAATAATGTCGCTCAATTTGACCAAATCCAGCGACGTATTGTTCGGCAATAAGAATGGAGAGGCGCATTCTGGGCTCGTGACATCCCGTACAGCACAATAGGTCCAGCAGCAACAAGAAAATATGAAAAATAAAAAACTTACCAAAATGTTGTGGCCCTTGATATCCATGTGTGCCATTCCTGCCGCCTCGAGCGAGAGAAGCGCCATAGTGAGCTGCCTGGCCCACAGGAAGAACAGCTCTGCGTTCATCAGCTGCTTGTTTGCAACCATCCACGACCAGCCAGGCCCATTGTCGCACAGCCCCAGCACAAGCGCCCACTCGCCCTCGCCAGCAATCGCCTGCGCAGCAACAGCAGGCCATGGATGCACCACGCAGGCGCCATGGCTCTGCCCGTCGAGATCGCGCAGATTTATCAGCCCAAAGCATTCGACCGTCGAGGCCGGCGTCGGGCCCAGCTGCCAGAACGCCGCTGCTTCTATTAGCCCGAGCTCGCGCGCATCCAGGTTACCAGCATGCGGAATCTTGATAGCGCAAGGTGTGGTTACGGTGTGGCTCTGGTTGGTGTGGCCCAGCGACCCGAGACAGACGGTCGAGTATTGGCCGGAACCCAGGATTTTGGCGCGGTCGACGTGGGCCGCTAGTGGATCTGCGGAGCGCGCATCCAGAGACGCGAGCGTGTCGTTGGAGGATAGCGAGGCCAGTACGTTGTGCTGTGGTGGCGATTTGTCTGCCGCATGCGGTTCCGCTGCCACTTCTCCTGCGTCGGGAGCCACAGACGTAGGTGGCACGCACCTGCTGATGAACAGCTGCGGAAGCCCTGCGGCGGCACTGAGCTGGGCAGAGGAGGTCTGCTTCATCTTCAATGGCACGGTGTAGAGCTTGGCGTGGTCATGGGGAGCCATGCTTTGAATTAAAGTGTTTTTTTTACAAGGTGTTAATAAGGGGAGAGGGTAGGACGTAGTACAAGAAGAGAGAGCAAATTACATTAAAATGGCGGGATGTGGAATATGAGCTCACTCCCCCAAAAAAAAGCACCAAAATATAGAGCGGTGCTTCTTTCGATTTTGAAGAGGAAACGGTATGTCCAGACAAAGCTGATATGTCTGCTCTCCGGATTTAGTCTCCTTTTTCTGGTGTGTGTATTTTCAGAGATGTGGAGATGGCGGTGGGTGAAAGGAAAAAAAAAAGGCCCAGCACACCGTTATATGGCCTATATTTGTTGGCCCTTCTGGCTGCGGGTTTGTTCGGCTCTTTTCTTGGTGTGGGAAATACTTGTGCAGATACGGGAGAAAAAGAGCGGGGGAGGAAAAAAAAGGAGGTTAGGACTATTTGCGTTTAAGAATGTTGAAAGCGTTTAGAGTACAGAGAAAACGGTCAGAACGCCCGAGAAAAAGGAGAAAGGGAAAGGAAAAAAAAGATGCCGATTTATTCGCCTTTCAAGAAACAACGAAAGGGGGGGAGATTTTGGCCGAGGAAAGCGAGCTTTATATCAAAAGATGGCCAAGGAAAAAAAAACAGGGAGCAAAACCATTGCTGACGCACAAAAACTTGGTTAGCGAAAACGCACGTGATGCGACGAATGGTTGTAAAAAAAAATTTTTGTGTAGTTTGGAAAGACGCGAGTGTTTGCGTTTCTGGTCAGTGCTTCTTTTTGCTGCTAAAGACGAACTGATGGGGAAGAAAAATATGCGCGAAATGCACCGCGTCAATGCCGCGCCAACTGGTCTGGTGACAATCTCCACTTCTCAAAACCTCCTGCCGGATGTCAATCTCGGTCCATTTCGGCAATGATGGAAAAGGCGCCCCTTTCACGCTGTTGATCAGGCATGAGAGCGACTCTTTGTTTGCACTCTCATGCCTGAAAATCTCTCCGAACCGATCAAGCAGATGTATGATTGTGTTCGTCTAAATCAAATGCGCATTCAGCCACACTCACTCGCCTATCAAGACAGCAGTTGCATCTTGCAGAAAAGGCTACTTGTACACAGGGAGGGGCCCATTTGGCCACGATTTGCAATTCGCACATAGTTTTATAATAACAGTAAAAAGAAAAAACGAGGATAGTTCTACAATGGCAGCCGTATTCTGCTCTTCTGAATCAGCGCGGCGTTCCACACGGCAAGCGTCTGCGTCACGAAAAGACACGCAAGATGGAGAAGGCCGCCTGCCACGGTTAACCGGAAAAACTGCACCAGCGCAAGGAGCTGAAGCACCGCGGCGATCGAGATATTCGCCATTGCTGCTTTTACGAACATCGGCCCTGATGCCACGAGCGCCGGCCAGAAGAACAAGAACGTAAGCGACAGCCAGTAGAACCCAAGCCCCCAGTGCCCCGCCTGCACCGCCACAGCTTCCCGGCTGTTGGCGCCGCCCAGGACCATCTCGTTCGATACAAGGTATGTGGCCACACCCTCCACCGTGTACAGTCCAGCGAATAGCGGCAGTAGCAGCGAGTGCGGCACATTGTACTTTGGCTTGTGTAGCCGGCTGTGCCATCCGGACGACCCCGGCCGCAGTGCCTTGTATGACGCGCCTAGTCCGATGCTCAACGGCAGCCCAATCGACAGCCCAATCCAACTAGACATTCTCTGGATAATGGTGATCAGTCGTGGAGCGGATATGCAAAATAAGTGTTTTGAGAGAGTTGGTTACAAAAAAAAAAAAGACAAGCTATACAAGTGATGAAAGAGAGGAGCTGACTCTAAAATGAATCATAGAACTGCGCTAGAAGCGGTCTAGAATGCACATAAACGCAAGTAGGTGAAAGGAAAAGAAAGGAAAAGAAAGGAAAAGAGAAAGAACGCAAAGAGAACGGAGAGAGAGAGAGAGAGCGGTCTTTGTATCGCTCGTTTTTCCCGCAAAAGGGTGTTAAAAAGGCACAGCAATTTTCCATTCTCAAGGAGTAATGCCATCTCCACCCCCTTATCCTGCAGTTAATATAAAAGCCAGTCTTTGGTGCTGCGCAATCTGAACCAGGAGAAGCAGGGTCCTTAGCGCTGCTTGCTCTTGCGCAGCAGCTCTGGCCCGCCAGTGCGAATCGGCGGAAAGTAGTCAATGTCCCAGAAGTGATCGGGCGTTGTCGGCCGCTTCTGCTCGCTCCTTGGCGCCTCCAGGGCCCTTCTAGAAGCTTGAGCGCTGCCGTCCTTGCTATTCCTTGATCTGCTCCTGTGGGCGCACAGCGTGTGTGGGTCGCGCTTTGGAAGCACAAGCCCTGGGACGCTGTAGAACGCCTTGCACTCATCGCAGTCACTGACCGCATCGAGGATGCGCTGCAAGCCGTCGTCCGTTTGCACATTATTGCTGCTGGCCTTCTTTGACTCGGCCTTTGAGCTGCCCACGTACTCCCGCGTCTTCTTTACCCAGTCCTCGACCTTTTTGTTTCCTTCGACGACCTCCTGCTCGACTGCTGCGCGCCACATCTCATCCCGCCCCCTTCTATCCTTCTTGTTGTCGTTGGTGCACTCTTGGTCCGACGGCGGACAGAGCTGCTCGGCTGGCTCGGTCGGTAGCACCAGGTCGCTAAAATCTAACTGCGTTTCCTGCGAGCTTAATACCAACGGCTGCTTTCCAGACGGCTGTTGGCGCGGTTTGGTTGCGGGCTTTGTGGAGGCTCTCTTCTCCTCCTTGGAACCGGCTTTCCTCCATTCACGCTGCTTATTATACAAAAGCGGCCGACACGGACCGTTTAGCGGGGACGATAGCAGCCGCGGCAACGCATTTCCGGCAGTATCGGCAGCCTTCCGTGCCCTCTTTGTCGGCGTCACGTCTATGGAGCCCGACCCTCTATGCTTCATCCCGGCCAGGTCGCCCTGTATGCGCATTACGTTGGGCGGGGATATAGCCGCGATGATGCGCCTTCCTCGGGACCCGCTACCAGGAGCCATCATTGACTCTTCGACAGCCTCAAAGTCCTCGAACGTCTGCAGCCTCACCGGAAGCACCTGCTGCTTTGCTGTGTTTTGCTTGCGAACGGCAGTGTCGGGCCGCAGGCTGCTAGCCTCGAGACTCTTGTGCCTTTCGGATAGCTGGTCGTAGTCCCTGCATTTGGCCACGTACTGCGCCTTCAGCTGTTCAAAGTCGTTGCATTTTGCCATGTACACGCACATATCCACCACCTGCCGCCTGTCGTCCTTTGTGTCTAGCATGCAATAGCCGAAGAAGGGACAATTAGTATCCTGCACAAACCGTGGGTTTGTTTGTTTACGTTCTTATAGCAGACGCGACTCAGAAAAAAAAAAAAGAAAGCCAGCTGCTTGACACTTTACCTGATGTGCTGCCAAGTTGTGTTTGTAGGTCGCTGAGAATAGCAGACATTTGCTCAACAGCAGTCCTGACCACCTCTGAATTTAACACGCTAGTAGTCATTTCACTTGCAAATTAAATGTAGATGCCGGGAAAAGGTGCAATAGAAGAAAAGTTTGTGTAAAAAAAGAAAGAAAAGTGAGTTTGAAGAAAAGAGAAAAGAGTGTTTATTCGTCCGCAGTTTTTTCCTTGAGGATTTTATACGTTTTCATTTTAGTTTGGTTGGCTGCGCACAGACTCTGTGCGAAAGGGGAGGGGGGAACATCCAACAGTTGTCATTAATGGAGACAAGGCAGGCAGAGGCTTTCCTTGTCCTTTCGTCGAGTTGTCGTCACTGAACCGCTGCGAGAAATCCTTTCAGGTGCTAAAGAGATTCTTCAGCAAAAGGCGAATGGAGGACTTTAACCGCAATTGGCATGCATATTTTTTTTATCCTACCCAACCCCCTCGTCCGTTCAAAAGATAAGAAGTGCTACCAAACTTTTTTCTTCTTCTTCTTTCCTTTCACAGTCCACTATTGTTCACCTTTCTATTATACTATACTACTTTTGACAACACAATGGCCAAGCACGCAGCCCTTCTACCGACAACTTTCGCACGGTCCATCGAGAACTGGCTGGCCGAAGACATCCCATCGTTTGACTACGGCGGCTACGTTGTGGGCGACGACGAAAAGGAGGCCACATTGTACTGCAAGGCTGACGGCGTGCTTGCAGGTGTCCCGTTTTTCAACGAAGTGTTCCGCCAAACAGGGTGTACGGTTACCTGGAGCTTTGAAGAAGGAGCCGAGATCATCCCCAATGATGGCAAAGTGGTAGTTGCGCAAGTGCGCGGTGCAGCCCGACGCATCCTCATGGGAGAGAGGCTGGCGCTGAACATCTTGGCCCGCTGCAGCGGCGTAGCCACGCGTGCACGGCGGCTACGCAAGATCGCCAACGATAATGCGTTTGCGGGTGTTGTTGCTGGGACACGCAAGACTACGCCCGGGTTCCGGCTGGTCGAGAAGTATGGAATGGAGGTTGGCGGCGCCGATACGCATCGCATGGACCTCTCGGCGATGGTGATGCTCAAGGACAACCATATTTGGGCAACAGGGTCAATCACTGGCGCAGTCGAGAAGGCGCGCTCGGTGGCGGGGTTCTCGATCAAGATCGAGGTCGAGTGCCAGTCAGAGGAAGAGGCCCTTGAAGCTATTGCCGCTGGCGCTGACATTGTGATGCTCGACAACTTTACCCCCGAAGCCATGGTGGCCGCCGCCACAAACCTCAAGGCGCATTGCTTGACTGGCCACAGAACCGTGCTCATCGAGGCCAGTGGCGGCATAACCGAGGAAAACGCCGCCCTGTTCATGGCCCCGACTATCGACATTATCAGCTTTGGCGCCATGACCCAGAGCGTCCAGCATATCGACTTTTCGTTAAAGATTTCGCCCTGAATTCATTTATTTTAGAGCGCAATTACAAAATAAAAACGAAGAACATTGGATTCCTACTCCTTGTCTTTGGACGATGACGGCGGCGGTCCGCAGGGCTGGTACATTCGCTGAAGCATGTTGAATTTCGTTCGCGCCACCGCCTCGCCCTCTGCTATGCTGATGTACATTGCCAGGCTGTTGTCCGCTACGTAGTGCGCTAGCGTGTCGCGGTGCTGGTTGGTCAGCCATTCGTATTTGGTGGTGTCTGCGTTGCCTGTCCCTATATGCCTTGCATGTAGTTGCTCCGTCTGACTGTGCATGCCAAACTTGTCCATGGCTACGATCTGTGTCAAAGGGGAAGGGGGTAAAGAGCACGAATAAATTATGTTTGTTAAAGTGCCGATTTTTCTCTGTATGAGTGAATTCTACTTTATACTCCATTGGAATTTTGTCTATATGCACATGTTTATGGTTATGGATGAGGATCAAGTGACAGATACGTTGTGACAAGGTTTGGCAAGGGGATCCGATCAACGAGACTGCTAGTCTTTTCCTCTCAGACGAATGGGTGATCTTGGTGCTGGTTTTTGGTATTCTGTCAATAGAGCTCCTACATTCCACGACCAGGCAGACAAGCGTAAAGATAGCAACCGTGACAACTTTGTTGACAGCACGAGGAATATATAACACCAATGCTGGTTTGGCAACCCCTCTTAGCACTTGCATATCAGTTGGTGGCAGGCTGTGAATGGTGCCATCACCGTGTCGGAAGCAGATTTTGCAGACATCTGCCACAACATGGATATTGAAAGGGTTGTGTTTCATGTTCTGACAATGTTTTTTGCAATTATCGGCAAACGCTTGTACAAAGGATCTAGTGTCAAGACATGACCGTTTCTCATTCCGAGTCTCCTAGTTAAATAGGATAAAACAACACGTATTCTGGAATCAAACCAAGAGTTTCTGCATCCGTGTGCCAATCCTGATATCTTGCTCATCAACGTTTAAATAGCAAAACACAAGAATCATTTATTTCTTTTGAATGAATTATCTTGTTTTTTTTCACAATATACTTTACCATCTCGTTCATTTATATTACCAGACAATAAGGAATTTTTAACTAGTGCAGGCACTGCTGTAATTGCTTTTGAAATTTGACAATGAAGTTTGCACTCTTTTGTATTAGCTTGACACTTGCAATGTCCACGATTTCGTTGACTGTAAGCGCAGGCACTGATGAGGGAATGTGTAGCGAGGTATCATCTGCCCAAATCGCAGCTGCCAACCCTGCAGCAGAGGCAGAAACATTTTGCGATGATTCCGACCACACCTTTGAAATTCGAGGTGAATGCAGCACTAATGCCATTGCCTATGAGAACATCAACAAGGCTATCCAGCGCTGGGGTGTTGTGCAGCGAGGCGAAATAGTGGCGACAATTGCATGGATGCTGTATGAATCCGCCGGATGGAAATACAACATCCAACACTACCCTAATTATAATCCGCAAGTGGGAACACGTGCAATGTTAAACAGTTATAATCTGAAAAATTATGCTTGGGATGTTCAGGGGCCAACATGTATGAATATTCTTCTAGAAGCTTTAGACAAAGAAATACCTGTGAATACTCTTCTCGAGGATATTGTCCAGCTTGTTTTGGAAGATGAATGGAGCTTTGGAGCTGGGTTCTGGTTCCTAGCCACACAAGCCACAGGATTCCACAACCAGGAAGACAAGCTTAGAAGTGACAACCAGGATGACTTTGTTGACTATATGCGGGATGGCGTCAAAGCCAACTTGACAAGTAGCCTGAACGAGCGGCTCCAGTGGTGGCAGCAAGCAAACAGCTTTATCATGGTGTCGTAACATTTTTATTTTTATACATTTCTCGAGTTTATTATTTCATTCTTCAATACTAACCAAACATACATATCGGTTTGCAAGGTTGATGCCATTGCATCGGCTTGTTGCAAGAGTGCTCTAACCTATCGGTATATTTGTCACACACTCAGTTATCAACAGTGTCCCGAAGCTGGCATTTACATATTCTTTTGAGCTGGAAATGGTGCAACACAGTGTATCGACGCCAGTTCTGCTTCCAGGGTCCGCTCAAGTCAAGTTTTTGCAAGCAAGAATACACGGGTAGCCAAGTAGCTGTTTATTCCCATTGAAAATGAATAGCCGCGTTGACAACGGACGAAATAGCGCGGCCAGAGGTGAAAACACAGCTTTCGCAATTCGAACAAAGTGCTGTTAATTCGCACACTAATAAAAAATCTGATCCAGCGAAAAAATTGGTCAAATCGGCGTCTGTGGTCCAGAGGTATGATTGCCGCCTGCCACGCGGTAGACCCGGGTTCGATTCCCGGCGGACGCACTCCTTTTTGCTCATCAGATCCCAGATCCTGTGCCTATGTTGGAGGACCATTGGGAAACATCGTGCACTCTGATTTCTAGCATGATGGAGCTCACTATTTAATGTTTTTTTGTAACAAACATCAGGCCGTCAAAGACTGGTAATATGACGCTATTTGTTTCAGGATCCTCAGATACGTAGGGGTTAAAGTTGCGGAGCTTGGTCAGTATAGACGGCTTTGGCGACTTGAAGCGAGCGTGCACATTGCCATTGAGAAGGACGTTGTCAATGATAAGCTGGCCGTTTTCGCTAAGCAGGTCTCTTTTGAGCACCAGATCGTAGTAGCGGGAGTAAGCGGACTTGTTTGCGTCGATGAAAACCAGATCAAGCTTTTTTGCGGGGTCCCAGTGAGTAAGGACGTGGTCGGCAGTGCGGTCAAGGACAGTCACAGAGTCAGAGAAGCCAGACTTTATGACGTTTTCGGCGGCAATGGCGGCAATGTGTCGCTCGTTCTCGCACGTCCACAGATGGGGCTGTGGCGAGTCGCCGGGTTGATGGTGGCAGGAGCGCAGGCCGTGCGCGAGCCATACGGCAGAGTACCCGGTGAAGCAGCCGAGCTCAAGGATACGGCGCGGTTTCTGTATACGCACCAGGTGGGCCATGAATGCGCCCTGCAGCGGCGAGACCATCTTAGAAGCGTTTGCTGGGTCACGCCTCATGGTCGATTCACGGATATCCCGAAGAACGTGTGGTTCCTGCTCAGAGTTCTTGGTGGAATACTCGTATACGCTGGGATACGGCGTGTCCAGGAACGACTTTTGCGCCTCACGCACAGCCCCCGTGCTTAGAGACCTGTGTTTGGTGAGCGTGTAGTGTTTGCGCGACAGAGATCTTAGTGTGGCTTTCATAGGTGGTAAAAAAGAAAGGGGGAAATGTAGCACGAAAGAAGGAAAGGGCAAGAGCAAGAAAAATGATTTTTTTACTTTTTCATTTTATTTTATTTTTTGGGATATTCAAATCCAGCTCGAATTCTGGTTTATATGCATTTACTCACGTTATCCTCTCGGTTCTAGACAATAGTAATGACGTTTCTTGCGGCACTGGTGACTGTCGGGTGGCTCGCAGGAGTGCTGTTCCTACTGTTTGCAGTCGGGTGTGGGTTGTATGTGCTGTCCGAGTGGGTCGAGGAGCACCCGCGGACGACGCGGCAGCTGCTGCGATACACGATATGGGGCGTCGACGTGGTACTGGCGCTGATGGCCATCGACGGGCTCAGCGTGTGGCGGATACTGATATCCGTAGGCGCTAACCACATTTACGCGACGAATCTCGAGGGCTTCCCGCTGGTGAATCTTGGGGGAGCGAAATTCCTGGGCAGCTGCGCACTTGCCGTGGGAAACCACTTCTTGTGGTTCTTTTACTTTATCCAGCGCCTGTCGTTCCCGTTCTCGCAGGTGTGCTCGTTCATGTTCTTTTGCGTCTGGCTGGTGCCGCTCGCGCTGTTTGTGTCGCTTGTGCCCATAGATACAGCGCTTCCAAGTGCCCAAACCGCGTCGGTGCGCGGGAAGACGCGACAGAACATATTCAAGACGATGTTTGCAAAGTTTGCGAAACCAGACGGCGAGCAGCAGCCGTTGCACGTTGACTAGAAGGCAAGCTGAATGACGTAAGGCGCCTGTCATCTGAGCCAGATGTGACCCTGCAAAGGAGAAGAAAGATCTGCAACTCTGTCATGACGACCTTGGGAAGTACGTGGAAGTTTTCTTCTGCATATCTACCGCAAGGTGAACACAAAAAGCACCTTTCTTTTTTTTTCCCTCGGGCGTGCGGAACCGAAATGGGGGAAAATCTCGGTTACAAAGAGAGGAAGGATATGTCCGCCCGCCGCTCTATCGCTTGCCGCTTGGACCAGAAATTGCTTGGCATCAAACCAACAAAATGTTTTTGTGCACACGCGCAGTAAATGGCCATTGTCGACGAATGCGCAAGGCGTCTTTTCCCCCGCTGCTGGGCCACATGGCTAAATTTATTTAAAGCCTTCAAACGCTTTCTTTCTCTACTCTCTCTTTCTTTTTTTTTTTTCCTTCTTTCTTTCTGCGGCCTTTAGTTTGTATATCAACCGGTTTTCCCTTACCCCTTGTTTTCATTTTCTTTCTTTGGTTCTTTTTTAGGAAAGCAACTGCCCCCCCCAATACCAGCTTATCTTATATTCCACCTCTTACACTATCTTTAAGAAATTTCTCTTTATTTTTATTATTTTCGTAGAAATGACTGTTTATTCCAAGGTTGTCCCAAACACGGGCAGCGACACGGAGACGCCAACGCGCCGCTTCCATACAACAGCTGGCGAGATCGTTGACTGCGCCGACCATGGCATCACCGATATCTACTCGGCGCTGCTCCACGCCAACAAGACCCGGCCTAACAATGACATTCTTGGCAAGCGCGACGTCATAGGCATCGTCACGGAAAACAAGACTGTGCAGCACAAGGTCAACGGCAAAATGGAGAGCGAGAACAAGCAATGGAGCTACTTTAAACTCGGCGAGTACAAGTGGATGACGTACTCGCAGATGGCCGACTACACCAAGGACCTTGGTGCTGGCTTCCGCAAGCTCGGCCTGGAATCCAGCAGCCGAGTCCTCATCTACGCCCCAACCTCGCGAGAGTGGCAAGTGTGTGCTTTCGGTATGTATCTTTTTTTATTATTTGTTTGGCTGCCAAAGTGTGGCGAGGAGGGGGGCTTCTTTGTTGATTCTTGTTTTTTTTTTCTTGTTGGCTTGTTTGTTTTTGCTTCTGGTGACTGACAATCGCATTCTCTTCTTCTGTCAATGCCTTATCCTATTTGTAGGCGTGTTTTCGCAGTCTATGCAAGTCGTAACGGCCTACGACACCCTCGGAGAAAGCGGCTTGCTGCATGCTATGAACCAGGCAAAGGTCGATGCCGCATTCCTCAAGGCGGACCAGATCCCAATCCTAGCCCGTATCATGGACAAGGTCGAGACTCTGAAGCACGTTGTTTACTACAGAGACCTGTATGGAATGCCTGATGGCTGCGAGGAGGCGATTGAAAAGCTAAAGACCAAATACACCGTGCACACACTCGATGAGCTGCGCGATCTTGGCGCTGCCAACCCAACTGATCTGGTCATTCCCCAGGCGCAGGACATTGCGCTTGTCATGTACACCAGCGGCAGCACTGGCAGCCCCAAGGGCGTGCTGATCGCCCACCAGAGCGTCATGTCCGTAGCCGGTGGGATCCACAAGTTTATCGAGCCCTTTATCGAGTACGGAAAGGACGCCATTCTCTCGTATCTCCCGCTCTCCCACGTTCTAGCGTTCTTTGTCGACACCTACTGCATCTCCTCTGGAATCCGCGTTGGATATGGCACCCCACGCACGCTCACCGACGAGAGCGTGCGCGAATGCAAAGGAGACATCAAGGAGCTTCGCCCGGCCGTAATGATGGGTGTGCCCCAAGTGTGGAACACCATCCGTGCAGGCATGCTGAAGCAAGTTGACAAGAGCAGCTGGCTTGTGCGCAAGCTCTTTTACGGCGCCGTCGAGCTCAAGAACACCCTGCGCGGCCATGGCCTTCCGCACAACTTTATGGACAACATTGTGTTTAAGAAGACACGCGAGGCTACCGGCGGAAACCTCAAGTTTGTCATCACCGGCGGCGCCCCGATCAACCACAACGTCCAACGGCTGATCAACGCTGCGTTATGCCCGATGATCCAGGGCTTTGGCCTGACTGAGGCCTCGGGACTTGTGTCCGTGCAGCTTCCCGACGACACCTCGTTTAGCAACGTCGGCGCCCCGTGCCCGTCGATCGAAATGAAACTTGTCGATGTCCCAGAAGCCAACTACTACGCCAGGAACGGACAGGGTGAAATCTGGGTGCGCGGCCCGTCGATCTTTAAAGGATACTTGGATAACGAGGAGCTGACGCGCGAAACAATCACCGAGGACGGGTGGCTGAAGACCGGCGACATTGGCGAATGGACCGACCAAGGCCAGCTCTCCATCATCGACCGCAAAAAGAACCTTGTCAAGCTTGCCACTGGCGAATACGTTGCGCTCGAAGCGCTCGAGTCGACGTACAAGAACTCGCTGTTTATCCACAATGTTTGCGTGTTCGCCGACGGCCGCATGACGCAGCCCTGCGCCATCGTCAACATTGACGAAAACCAGATCGCTCAAATGGCGGACAGCGCTGGCGTCGACTACAACAACCCGTCCGAGATCGCAACAAATCCAGACTTTATCCGTGCTGTTCTGGCCGACCTCCAGCATGTTGCCAAACGCAACGCACTGGCCAAACAGGAAACCCTTGCTGCTATCCGCATCGACCCCGAGCTTTGGTCCCCCGAAAACGAACGACTCACCCCCGCCATGAAGCTGAAGCGCCCTGATATTCGTGACCACAACGCCGAGAAGCTTGACGACATGTACGCGCAGATGGGTCTTTAACTGGGGTGCGTTTTCTTTTCTTCCCTCTTCTTTTCTTTCTTATTATCTATGGCTTTGGAATTAACAATGAACAAAGGCTTCACGCTCGTATTTGATACCTCCCCGGTCTGGTGTTGCTGCGTACCGTAAGAGTAGATGTCTATTTTTCATTTTGGCACCAGGTCTAAGCGCTAACAGTGGGATTAGTTATAAATGTGTTTAATTCCATCTTTCGTTTGGTGATTCAGGACGGGTTCAAAATGGTACCACCATTTTGACACCTTTAACCAGCGATCATGAAAGAGTTGGGCCGCCTTTTCCCGATTGAAGAAGTAGTTGAAGTCCTGTAGGATGCGCAGGGCAACCGTCGATTTCCAGCAGGTAAACATTTCGTCGCCTGTGCGGCGGATGTCATCCTGAGAAAGTTCGATGTGTGATCGGTAGATTTCCCAGACAGCGAAACCGTGGATCGCGTCGGCATTCGGGATGCTGTTGTGTCATTCACCAAAGCCGTCAATGACGTTGGTGAGGCTCACCTGCATAGCCGGCACCGGCTGATCCCTGCGGATACTCTAGAGGAAAGTGAATAGTCGCGCCGCCTACGCCTAGCAGAAGTACCCTGATAAAGGTCTAAGTAAGTTATCTTTTTTACGAAATTTAAAATCTTGGAAAATTCAGCTCCGAAAGCAGATCCAGGCCCTTTTAGCTCAGAGGCAGAGCGTTGCTCTCGTAAAGCAAAGGTCGTCAGTTCAATTCTGGCAAAGGGCAATCATTTTTGGAATGATCCTTTTTTTATTTCCTACAAGAGGCGGGGGGACCCGCATAGACTTTTTTAATGTATTTATCATGCTGAGTCCCAATGTCCGTGGAGCATTGACAACCCGAAATGACTAGCCCCGTGCTAGCGAAACCCTGATAATATGACAAACGTCTTTGCAACCCCAGTCGCTGCGGCCAATTGTCACCAAGTAAAGTCGTTTCTGTCTTTATGTTTTCCATTCTACTGAAAGCTATCCAGGTAATGGCTGTTTCTAAAGGAATGTAAGACTGGATACACACTATATTTTAGACATTTAATAAAGGCTAAACGAGAAACGAACAAGGGTTGCCATGTATGAAGTAGGCTTAATAAACCCGGTTAGGAGAAACCTTTATTCATCCTCTCTTTCATTTTTATTCAAGTTCATATTTTCAATCTAAATTTGACTAACCCGTGTTCAACACCATGCATCCACCACCAACTTTGGCAAGAATACCACTTCTTGGTGTATCTGCATACTATATCTACCGACTTTCAGCCCATGTGGCATCGTTTATGCATGCAGGTAATCGGGCCAGCCTGTGTGGCACTACTTCTCACTGGGCTTGGTCGTTCAGCAGTGACTGCTTCCGTGCAGGCTTCCTTTGGCCAGCCCTTCTTCTTCTTGCCTCTGGAGTGG
>JANBOT010000037.1:0-28303 GCA_027575385.1 Coemansia sp. RSA 2399 | reverse complement strand
GAGCGTGGCGAATCTTGAGCGCTCTGAGAATAGCCGAACGGCTCTTGATGACTGGGAGTCTGTCATCTACATGCTATGCTGGTTTGGCGTATCCGGGCTAAACAAATATACGAGAACGGAGAACAGAACTGCTAATCATCCGGAAATCGACAGGTGGTTGAGGGGCGATATGGTCAGTCGAGCAATGGCAAAGCGTGCTCATCTGGACTCGGCGAAGCATTTTTCCAGTATCACAGCCGAGTTTGATCCAGTGATGGACCCCCCGACGACTAAGGGGTTATTCCTTTCACAGCTGGTGAAAAGCCTGCGCCAGGTTCTTATTGACGATCATAAGAATAAGAAGCACTGTGGAGCATTGAAGTATGATCCCTCCGAGGAGTTTTCCGTTGACGACCCTTTGGACTCTGACTCTGATTTTTCTGTTGATGCTATCCGAGCACCTATAGTCGAAAAGATCGATCCGTTTGCGGAACGGGTGCCCGTTGCAGATGGCATTTCGCAGAAGCTGATGAGAGTTTTAGACAAATTTGCGCGATATGCGAAGAAGCTAAGGTCACTCCAGATAGAGCGAGATATTCCAACCAGCTTTCCTCAAGTCTCTTGAACCATTGGCAACCCGGAAACGACCGACCAGGATTAGATTCTTTTATGTAAATGTTTAAGGCGACAACAAGTATTTTCTCGCACGACATTATGTTTACGGTTATGTCCAACAGCTGAAAGAAAGTAGATAGGTGTTGTGCACAGTCAGAGAGAAAGCGATCAATGCCAAACTTTACGCATTTTGAAGTCAATCGTACAGACCATCCAGACGATCTCCAAGGAAGGGATGTCGGATTGAAAAATAAAGGAATTATCTCCAAGCCTCTCGGCGCTGGAGCGCGGTACTTGCCGGCGCCAGTGCCAGGATCAACACCAGGCACAGAATCCACTGGCATTCGCTGCTTTGCGGGCTTTAAGAATTTTTGCCTGCACTTCTCTTGACTCTGGTCGCTCTCACCCAGGAATATCGGGGCGGGGGGAAAGGTTCAACTGGCACCCTTGCTGGCTTTCTCAGCTTAATCAATGATCCGCACGGATATCCTGGAGCTGGCGATCTGGTATGAAAAAAAAATTAAAAACGAGACTTCAGTCTCTCCCCCTGATCCTGTTCGTGATATCAGCGGCCCATCAACGCTATCATCAGCGCTATCATTCTTGCCATCGTAGAAAAGAAAAGAAAAACTGTCTTTTCACCTTTCTTGGTTCTCTGTTTTCTTATCTGCAGCATTTAAATACACCTTTCTTTGTTTTTTTTGTTTTTCCTTTCAGATTCAAAAAAAAAAATCGCAATTATAAAAGAATGGTCGGAAAAGCCTGCCTTATAGTCATCGACGGCTGGGGTATCAACGACGACAAACAAGTCAAAGGCGATGCCATCCGCGACGCGCCTACGCCCGCCATGGACGACATGGAGAAGACGCAGGCATTCACCACGCTGGCAGCGCATGGACGTGCGGTTGGACTGCCGGCAGACCTGATGGGAAACTCCGAAGTGGGCCATTTGAACATTGGTGCTGGGCGCGTCGTGTACCAAGACATTGTGCGCATCGATGTAGCGCTGGAAGAGAAGCAGTTTGGCAAGACCAAAGCCATCAAGGACACGTTTGACCACGCCATTGGTGGCAATGGGCGCCTCCACTTGTGTGGTCTGGTGTCTGACGGCGGAGTGCATGCGCACATCAAGCAGCTGGTGGGCTTGCTGGAGGCCGCCAAGGAGGCTGGAGTGCCTGAGGCGTTTGTCCATTTCTTTGCCGATGGACGGGATACCAGCCCAAGATCTACCACAAAGTATCTGAAGGAGCTGCAAGCGGCGATGGAGTCGATGGCGTACGGCAAGGTCGCCACGATTGTCGGAAGATACTACGCGATGGACCGCGATAAGCGCTGGGAGAGGATCCAGATCGCCTTTGACGCGATGACTCAGGGCAAAGGTGAGAAGACCGACGATCCTCTGGCGACGGTGGAGGAGAGGTACAGCAAGGACGAAACCGACGAGTTCCTCAAGCCAATCATCGCCGACAAGGACGGACTGATCAAGGACAACGACTCTGTGTTCTTCTTCGACTTCCGCTCGGACCGCATGCGCGAGATCGCTCAGGCGTTTGGCATCAAACCCACGCCATTCGACTCGAATGTGCCAAAGAACCTGCACATTGCTACGATGACGCAATACAAGGCAGACTTCCCGTTCCCTGCCGCCTTCCCGCCGCAGAAAATGACCGACGTGCTTGCCGAATGGCTCGCCAAGAAGAACGTCCCCCAGGTGCATGTTGCAGAGACCGAGAAGTACGCGCACGTGACGTTCTTCTTCAACGGCGGTACCGAGGCGCAGTTTGCCGGCGAGGACCGCGATCTGATCCCATCGCCAAGAGTCGCCACATACGACATGCAGCCCGAGATGTCTGCGCTCGAGGTCGGCGACAAGGTAGCCGAGGAGCTGGCGACTGGCAAGTACCCGTTTGCGATGTGCAACTTTGCGCCGCCCGACATGGTTGGCCACACAGGGCAGTACGACGCTGCCTACAAGGCTATCGAGGCCACCGACAAGGCAATTGGCCGCATCTACGAGGCGTGCAAGGAGCATGGCTATGCGCTATTTGTTACGGCCGACCACGGCAACGCCGAGAAGATGCTGGCTGACGATGGAGTTACGCCGCATACTGCGCACACGTGCTCCCGCGTGCCCTTTATTATGGCAAACAAGGGCGACAAGAAGTTCAAGGAGGCTGATCAGAAACACGCCTTGTGCGATGTTGCGCCCACGCTGCTGGACTTTATGGAGATCGATATTCCAGAGAGCATGACTGGCCACTCCTTGCTTGCCTGAAACACCCGTATATTTTTTTTTCGTGTGTAAATGTGTGGGGATTTTAAAGTGCTAGGAACGCTTTCTTTATAAATGCACCACATGAATACACATGTGGATGATTCCCGTTGAATCCTTTCTTCTTTTTGTTTCCCCTTGCTACGCAACTAACCTTTCAACATTATCCAGTCTAAATAAGAGAAATGGCTCGTCGGATCTTCAGTATCATCGGCACAATGCTTGTTGCAACATCGGCTCTGGCCTTTGTCGATCCGCTTGCCAACATCCCCGATATCCAAGCGCCTGCATTCCCCGAGGGCAAAAAGCCATGCGCCGCGCAAAACATTGTGGACAACTGTCTTTCCCAGCAGAAAACCGTCTTCAGCATGTGCTCGTACAGCGACTGGGCGTGCAAATGCTCTGCGCAAAAGGCCATCGCTGGATGTTTCAACAACTGTCCCATGGACGATTCCAAGTCGTCGTACGAGGGCCAAATCATCGTCTTTTGCAACGCTGCATTGCGTGAGGAAGAGGAAAAGTCTAAATCTGCTGCTCTGTCTGCTTCCAAATTTGGATCCAAGACGGTATCTGCTGCTAGCAAGACCGCTGAAGTTGAGTGGGTTGATGAGCCTGAGGAAACTAACGGTGCACCGAACGCTGATGGAGGTAGACGCCATCATATTTATGGCGTCAAGGATGGCAAAAAGGTAAAGAACTCGGGCTCTTCTTTCAACAGTAACAACAACAAATCGGATGCGTCGCCCGTTAGTTTCGATAACGCCGCTACTACAAACAAAGTTGCTTCCTCGTCAGCCATTGCATTAGCTGTTGGTGCTGCCACTTGGATGTTCTTCCTCTAAGTAATGTTTCATTTTCATTTTCATTTTAAAAGTAGCTGATTATTTATTTTTAAACCCCTCCCCCCTCGTTACAGAAATTAGCCTTATTCGTCCAGTCTGTAGGTTTGGCGCCTTTTACCTATCGATTTTGAGCAGAGCCCCTCCTCCATTGGATACCACGTTTGAAATCCACGCCAAAGCACATTTCATTGAATTTGGTTTTGTCGATATATACGCGGCCCAATTATCACCTATGTCTTTGCCTTTACCGCGCAAGTTTAGGATGACTTTATTCTCCGCAACGCCCGTGACTCTTGCCAACCCCTCTTCTCGCCTGGCCGGAATATTCAACTTTGGCGTTTGCTGTTAATCGCTTACTCTCTTATTGCCGCTGTAAAGCCTGATATTTGACATTAAATGCCAGAACCTTATGTCCTTAATATGTGGTTTCGGAATCTTTGCTTTTATATTCGAGGTAGCCATTCTTGAGAAAAAAAATGTAATGGTACATGATAAATCGGAAAAAGTAGATGATGGTTGAGACTCGTTTACGCATCACTTGTTTCATTTGCCTTCCATGTGGGCAGGCAAAAAGAGAGGAAGAAGAGATATTGCTAGTGGCGTTTGGCACTAATGTGTTGCAAGTCTCCCCTTTTTGCAGCTTGCGGTTAAAAAGAAACAAAGAACCAAAGAACCAAAGAACCGTGTCCAAGATGAGAATAGAAAATTGGGGGCGTTTGAATTTGACCAAAGACTTGCAACCGCCAAAATGCCAAGAGGATAAGAACTGTATCTGTTTTTTTATCATTCTCAACTTGTTAATAAACTAAATAAATGTGAACTACTTGAAACTCAGCATCTTTTCTCAGCCACATTTCGGGTTGCGACACGCCCTAATGCTTTGTTGCTGCTGTGCTTTGACGGTGTGGTCGGTTGTTTTGCCTCGGCCAGACGCTGTATCCTTCGCTACTGGCTTATACCCACGCAAGTTGCCCCGGTTCTGTGTAGCATTCGACGTCATGGATAAACAATGGCGGTTTAAGATAAGGAATTATTTCTTGTGTAGAAGATAACGAAATGGAGTGGGATATTCGCTGCGCTTTTATATGTTGCCCGCGGAATGTTGGGGCTCTGTAATTTCTAGAATACGAATTTTCTCCGCTCGTATTTTCTACAAAGGTCAATATGCAAAACCTGTCTTGCTGTTCTTAAGTAGCTACCCTCCCCTCCCCCAACCACCCAATACAGCGTCAGCCTAAGAAAAAAATCCGTACCTTTTTCAACGCAAGCTTCGTCTAATGTTCACTGAAAGTCTCCATTCCCCTCCCCCAACTGCCAGCATATTTTTGTGTTCCCGAAAATGCCCTGTCACTATTTGATTCTGCCCTGATTTGGAATTAACGGAAACCTGTAACATCTGCTGAGAATACATCATCAATGTTCCGATATGCAATTCTTCTCTATATGCTTTCTTTGGTTTCTATCTTGTCAAAAAGGTAAATTTTTTTGTTCTTCCAGTACCAGCAGTTAGCCGTCACAGGTATGGCGGTTGTTCTCTATTGAAGTTTTCCGCGTAGATGATTACACGCAACTACAACATAGTTCACATTTAATTTAGTTTATTGAACAACTGAACAAATGTGAAAGAATACTTATACAACCATGAATCGGCAGCGTTCTGTGTCAGAAATCGGTGTGCTCGTAATAACTGACAACTCGGCCGCGTTCGGTTTATTAAAGCATTATTTAACTTATATTCGTTATATGGACATTTAAAACTTGTCTCTGCTATAAGAGATCCTCGTCTTCATCTCCTAACAGGGGGAGGATAAGGACGTGGTAGAGCTGGCTTTGATGGTCTGTCTGGAGGCATATTCAGTTATAGAATTTATTCCGATGATGATGATGTTTGTGCATTCAGGGAAATGTGGGTAGAAGCTGCTGTTTTTATATGTTACGATGTCTATCTCCAGTCAACAAACGTGTGGATTCAGGATTCCAATTGTACTCATTAGCAGTGCGGAAATAATTAAAAGCTGAACATTATTTTCTTTTCGAATCGCTGGCAAAGGCAAGGATTGAAAGATTGATTGGCCTTTGCACAATGCCAGCTGTCCGCTTGAGTGTTTGACTTATCTCACATCACTTGCTAGGTGTTGGGGACAATGGACTCATTACCAGTTGTTTTGCCGATTGTAGCTGCTTCACAAAGCCAACACCCCACCTCCGCCAATTAGAGAAGATGCACCGCAATCCTTGACTGCAATGTTTGCGACAACAAGCTATTCCTAAAAGTCCATCTCGCTTTTGCGTATCCGCCAGTAATAAGCGTTTGACAGTTAGCATTTTCCGATTGTAAAGCTGTGGTCTTTTGGCTTTGTTCTTTGTTCTTTGACAAAGCATTCTATTCCACAGCATGTTTGCCGATTCATGTTACAATCATCATCATCGACATGAAAGGCAACTGCCGAGACTGCACAGCTACAAAGAGCGGGTGTTGTTCAACAGCCGTACTACCTGTTTGTTCTTTTAGTTTAATGTAGCTAACAGCAGCATTACATTGTGGATGTTTGTCGCTTTCCAGCAGATGACTGAACTAAACGTCATTCTGTGTATGTACTTGCCAGGAGGCCGTTCAGATTTCTAGGCAGCGCAACACGATACATTTGTCAAACATTTCTAACAAGTGCTTTTTTACTCATTGGCAATTCCAGAGCGCAGCACCGACAATACAATCAACAGCGCCGTTGCTCTCTCGCCATAGCAACTAGCAATGTCCATACTCACATATTATTGGAATACTAGCAGATATTGCCCAGGTGTTCACAATGTTTCTCATTTTTACAAATAATCGCCTGTCAAACATGTTCTTTAGTATAATGCAGAGCATTCTCAGTGAGAGCAAGGTTCTAGATGATGTAAAACAAGATGTTGCATAGTACGTAAGTTGGAACCACTACAAACGCAATATTCTTGGTGCCAAGCAGAACATCAAGTGCCATGCGCTGCTTCTTGTCTCGCCACACGTTGACTAATCTCCCTGTCGACACTGTAGAAAGCAACGACTGTTCTGGCTCGTTTATATATCTTTGCATATTTCTCCACTTGCACCAAAACGCGTATGCCAGCAGCAGCAATGAGAGAATCAAGCTGACAGCGTAGCCTTTGAAGATGCCAATTTGGTGTGGCAAATAACAATTTTGGAGAATAAACGACTTTTTTCCGTTGCCGGAATTATGTAGTGAGAGAAGCCCGTAGCTTGCGGTGGGGACACTGCTAGTCCAGCCAAATGCTCCAATCGTGTACTCTGGAACAGAAGGCGACCCTGTGATTTGGTGCCGAGTTGTGCAAATGTCGTGGTTATCGCCACTAAACACAGCCGCCGGCTCAATGGCTCTAAGCAGGTACTCTGTGGTGTTCTGTGACAGCTGATCGCGGAACTGGTATCCACTTTTGTCCCGCAAATACTTGAGATCATTCTGACGTAAGGAGCTGCAAAACGTGCTTTCTGGACGCCACATAGGCATGTGTGTGAATAGCAGCCGAGGCAAAACACCGCTGGCCTCCCCGGCTCTCTCATCCTCAAGCCACCGCACTAGCTGTCTGGACCCGTCACTTACGGAAGGGTCGTCGCTCTCTAGTGTCAGTGTGTCCAGCAAAACAACGGAGTAGCCACCAACGTCGATGACTTGGTTGGTGGGCCCCACGTACCGATGGAACCTGCTTAGTGCTTGCGGATCAACAGTGTTTCCTATCCCGATATCGTGGTTGCCCGCCATATCGTACACGCGTCTGTTTTCGGGGTCCCTGTTTCTGAATATCGACTGGTGCCTCGAGTACGATGCGAGCCACGCAGCGTCGTCCCGCATGCGCCCGCCATCCATAAAGTCTCCCAGAAATATAACAGTGGACGGTCGTCGGATGCTCTGCAACAGCAGATACGATTTTCGTACGTAAGTGTCTGTCAGGAACTGGGTTGCGCGTACCAATATTCCGGCTTGATCAAACGAGTAATGGTCGACTATTTGCGGATCCGCAACAATAGCTATGTGCGATGCTAGGGCGTCTGTTCCGTTCGTTGGCCACTGGCACAGGCTGATGTGCCAAAAGTACAGTCCAACCTCGTTTATGAATACGAAAAGAACCCACGACCATCTTAGGAAGCGGATGACAGGTTTTGGCCTTCTAGCACAAGCAATAACCCTTTCGAATATCATTATAAAGCTTGAATCTATGCATAAAACAAAAGTGTAAAGGATACCATCGTCAAAATACACGCCTGCAGTTACGATATCTCGCTTGCTTCGTGTTTGCCAACATTTGATGCTTTTCGTGTCCATTTGAATCCATTGTTGTTCTGCTTTTAGCCTGTGGCTCATGGATGAATACAATGAGCTTGACGATCTAATGTGGCGCAGGACACTGCCTACGAATGTTGACATGCAGACCTTATGCTGGTCACAAGCAACCAATCTAAAGGTTGACTTGCCGGTATCGCTTACTACTGCGATGATGCTTGTTGGGCCAAAGATACCAAACCTCGTATCCTTGGTGGCGAGTAACTCCAGTGTGAAATTGGCAGGAAATGTTTACAGTGGTTCTGTCAAGTAGTCAGAATCTATAAACTTGGTAAATATGATTAAACGTTAAATTTTATCGTGACAAACATGTAAGAAAGCGACTGTTTGCAAGTTACTACCTGTCGATTGCCTTTAGGCAGCCGTTACAGCACGGATCCATAGCCAGCGTTTGCGTTCTGAGCCGTAAGCATATATCGCCAACCCCATCTAGAGATCACGGATAATCTAGATTTTCGCTACCAGGCGGAACGAAAAAAATCTTTATCGCAAAAAAAGCTCAGTTTTTCTTTCCTCACCTTCCACTTTTCCCCCCCTAATATTTTCCTCTCTTATTCTGACGCGTCATTTGAATCTGAACCTGTAATGCTCGCTGTTGTTCCCCCTCTACGAACGCAATCGCTGCGTTGCGCAAGGATTCCTTTCCAAACAAAATTATCGCCGAATCATCAGCGACAATGTACACGAATTAGAGACGGCCTGCTGACAAGACACTTTAGTTTGACGGCTCCCGTAGCAAAGCGCCGCCATGAATGGAATGAAGCTGAGGACCGCAAGCTGGTCGATTACACAAACGTAAATTATATCTCGGAATTTCGCCAAGTCGACTGGAAAAATGTCGGCAGCTACATGAAAACTACACCGGAACAGTGCAAGTGCAGATTCTATCAGAAGCATGGAGTAGCATCCAAGTATGTCGACTCGGGAGCCCGCCGTGGCCCAAGGGAAAATACGCCTCGTCGAGAAACGCATAAGGACTGGGGGCGCAGCTGGACATCTAAAGACATTACCCGACTCCGCACATCAGTTGCTAACAGCCTTCCAACCGACAAGTGGGAGGATATTAGCCAATACATTGGCAACGGCCGGAGCAAATGTGAGTGCAGATGGAGGTGGGGCATATTATGCGATGAGGATGAGATGGCAACATTTCTGGATCCCCCGGGTAGCCCAGCGGTGCCTCGGAATGACGAAACGGTGACAATATACAACGTCGATGACAATTGGACGTCGGTTGAATTGTGGGAGCTGAAAACGCTGTTGAAATCGCCGCCTAGTGGCCATGGGGCCCTGCTGAACGCTGCGTTTGCGATATTCCCTCAAAAACCGCATGTCTATGTGTATACAAGGCTGAAGCAAGTGATGAAATTCCCAGGCGCATCGACGAAAAGGCAATCGCTGTCAGAAATGTGGCATAGACGGCTAGAGCGAATGGTCAACGACTACGGCGGTGCCAACAAGGCTGACTGGGAGGAGATTGGCAAGACATTTGGGCTTTCAAAGTATCGGTGCCAGGGTGTCTACAACACCATTGCCCAGGCGGGAGGTCCCGCACATCATTGGACTACGCTTGAGGAGAGTCGGCTAGTAGCAGCCCTTCGCGGCCAATCCGACAAAGACAGCGACTCGTATGACTGGGATGCAGCGGCTGCTGCTGTCGAAACGCGCAACAGCAAGCAGTGTAAACGGAAATTTGAGTCGAGCAAGCGCATCAAAAAGAAGCTTCTGAACCAAACCGTTCCTCCTCCACCACCTCCCTCTTCTTCCTCCGCAGATGTTTAGCTCTCTCCAAGTAAATAAGTGTACGCGCGTACAATAATGTTTGCTAATCAACGCACGGACTATAGAAACCGCGGACAAACTCATCGCGATTGTTGGGAGATGGAATTGAGCACCAGGCCGTTCATCATTTTATTTTGACATTTCGTGCCTTGCCCGGATTCACACTTCTTCGACTAAACATGCGAAACCGACATTGCAAACGAGTGCTACTTGGATTAAAGCGAACACTTGATATATCGAAGGTTTGTCTGCGCTGCACCCCCTCATCATAGAGAGATATGGATTTGCCATAAACGTATATTACAGACCTACCTTCAATGTAAAGAAACCACAAGACCAGAATGGAAGCAGACTAAACCTTGAAACTGAAACAGATTTCTAAATATAATTCAGAGCGGACTTGATCAGATGCTTCCTCAAACAAAGGAGCGAATAGGATGCCAAGCTTTTTCATTTCCTGCCATTACCGATAACGGATAAAGGAGAGTTCACAAAGAATTCATATTTCTGTATGTTCAAAAAACCGCCAACCTTCATATAAAATAATTGCTATTCATAGCACAATTTGTCTATTTAACCTCCTTATTTTTATTTTAGTCTTAACTTTCTAAATCTATAAAAAAGTATTCGATTAAAAATATCACAAAGCACAAACAATATGCTTGAAAAGCAAATGCACTCGCTAAAGCACCTGAATGACACGATTGCTGAGAATAAAAAGCTAGCAGTGTTTTACTACTATAGACATGAGTTGAATATAAAGAGCAGAAATGATATACTGCAAAATTACAAAAAGTTTGCTGCTGGAATGTGTATTCCAATTGCACTGTGGATTATCGACTCCCCAGGTTGTAGCAATTTCTTGCAACTTGTGCACAGAGTAAATGACAATATGGGTGTTATCTTATTCAGGGATGGACAATTCTTAATTTCCATTCAAAATATTCTGTTCGAAGAAAAAGGATTTGGTAAATTTAAGCGAGTGCTAAAGGAATTTGATAGATGGGGTGCAACTAATCCCCACAGACGTAAGGAGGTGCCCGTGAAAGCACCACAGACTGCTAAGAAGACCAGTGATATTATGCGGCGCCCAGTAGCAGATACGAATAAAAAATTACCAATGATACCTGAAACTGAACCATTATCAAGGGTAACTAGGAAACTAGTACCACCACCCACTGGAAAGACAGCTAAGGAAGCACCACCATCAACAACAAAAGGAAAGGCAGCTAAGGAAGCATCGTCATCACCCACTGGAAAGGCACTTAAGAAACCACCACCAAAGGGAAAGACAACTAAGAAACCACCACCACCAAAAGGAAAGGCAGTTAAGGAAGCATCATCATCAAAAGGAAAAGGAAAAGTAACTAATAAACCAAAAAGGACAAGTAAAAAGAAAAAGCCTGCAGACGATTGCTGTATTATTCTCTAGTTTTCATCATTTACAGACAGAATGTTAGAGTATATTTAATATAAAAGAACCCCGATACCACCACTTTTGCAGGGTATCGGGGGAATATATGTGAGCACCTGTGCGCAAGTAGCTTGGTCCAAGCCCCCACCAGCAGTCCAAGCTTCCTCATGGGTGACCGCGCTAAGTTGCATGACAGCCATAGAACATATCCACAACCACAATTTTTAACCAACCAGTACAAAGTGAAATTAGACGTACCTCGCGGAGGTGTCTTGATTGAGATTTCGTGAAATTCCTGCACATTTATCTTTTTATTTTGGTATTTCATGCCCCACCTAGATTCACACTTCTTCAACCAAACTTGAGAAACAGACATTGTAAACGAGTGCTATTTGGATTAAAGTGAATACTTGGCATATTGAACGCTTGTCATTGTTCGACTCCCCCATCAGAAAGAGAGAGAGAGAGCATGGTTTGCCAGAAATTTATGTCACCTTCTTATATTCAGTGTAAAGAAACCACAATATCAGAACGGAAGCAGACTAAACTCTGAAACAGAAATACAGATTTCTAAATATAACACAGAACCGACTTGATCAGATGTTTCCTCAAGCAAATGAGTGAATAGGATGCCAAGCATTTTCGTTTCTTCTCATTTCTGAAATGCATAATGAAAACCCCACAAAGAATTCATATTTCTGATTGTTCAAGATATCGCCAATCTTCATTGTACAGTATGAAACCATACACTTTGTCCATGTTAAGCTTCTCACTTCTCTTTTACCATCCTAACCTTATAAAACTATTTCAAAATTATTCTTATCCTCTAGTTAGAGTGTGACCAAGAACAAACATTATGTCAGCTCAGCAAACAATCTCGCTACAGAAACTAACAACCACAATTTCTAGGAGTGAAAAGCTGGTAGTCTTTTATTACCCTGAAAGCGAGATAGACAATGAGAGTGGAACCAAAATATTGGAAAGGTACAAAATGCTTGCTAATAGAAAGGAAATTGCAATTGCGGATTGGATTAATACTGTGCAAATGTATGGTAATTACTTGAAACGTATGTACAGAGTGAATGACAAAATGGGTCTTATCTTGTTCAGGGGTGGAAAGTTCTTGACAGCAATTCAGAATATTCGAGAAGAGACCGCTCAATTCACATATTTCAAGCAAGCACTATTTGAATTTGATAAGTTGGTTGCAGCTGGTCCCCACAGACGAAAGGAGGTGCCCGTACAAGCACCACAGACAGTAAAGAAGACCAGTGGCAGTACACGGCTCCCAGCAGCAGATGCGAATAAACCACCAACAAATAAACCTAAAACTAGTAATACACTACCAAAGATAAATAGAAAACCATTAACATCACCACCATCCACTGGAGAAGTAACTGAGATACCATCACCACTGCTACCAAAGGTAACCAGTAAACCATCCCCACCAAAGGGAAATGTAACTGATAAACCATTACCGCCACTACCAAAGGGAAAGGCAACTAATAAAGCATCACCGGCACCACCAACGGGAAAGGCAATTAAGAAACCATCACCACCAACGGGAAAGGCAATTAAGAAACCATCATCATCAACGGGAAAGGCAGCTAATAAACCATCACCACCAAAGGGAAATGTAACCGAGATACCATCACCGCCACTACCAAAGGGAAAGGTGACTAATAAAGCATCACCGGCACCATCAACGGGAAAGGCAGCTAAGGAAGCATCACCAAAAGGAAAAGTAACTAATAAACCAAAAAAGACAAGTGGAAAGAAAAAGCCTGCAGACGATGACTGTATTATTCTCTAGTTTTCAAATTCTATTTCGCTTGAAAACGCTAGTCGTTCTATCTCAACATGTTAATCATTCTCCCACTTCTATTGCAGCATGGAATATGTCATAATTACAACGCTCACCAATATTTATATGGACCGCACCATTTCTGTTTTATTTATCATTATATTCATCTACATGCTAACAGTTACTTTTCCTCATCCATGCACACGTGCCTACTATATCAATTATCATACCTGTCAGCATTCAGTGTGCGTTCAACAGCATAGTACTATTGCATCTGGTTGACACATTCAACGAATTGAGCGGAAGCGGGATAATGTTTGTAATATTTGGGCTTGCGCTGACTACGCTTGCACCTGTGGTCGAAAACCTACAAGATTTGGTCGTAGAGTGCTACGGCAGAGAGGAGTGTCACTACTTAATGTTCTCAAAGGTGCCAACGGCGACCTTGCAAATTATCTGGACTCTAACTCGATACCAAATAGCTATGCGATCAGCTCTGTATACATCGTCTAGGGTTTCAACCCCACAAATAGTTGTTACGCTGGTTGCATGTCTTGCGAGTGCTTGGCTTGCTTATCACATTAGATTCACGACCCCAGTGAAAAATTACTGTCTCTGCTTGTCTGATTTGTGTATCATAATATGTTATCAAAATTTGGACCGATCTCTATGATTATATTAATGCGTCTTTAAACCGCTAGCAGATAAACGCTGTTGTTGCGAACAATGCTTTCAACAAACAATTCCTTTTTCGTTCCTTATTTAATTTTCAGCCCCTCAATTTGCTAGTTTAACAACAATTTTGAACCAAAAAAAAAAAACAATTGTGTGTACCAAAATAACCATTGTGCGCGTAGCCAAAAGTTGAGGCGCAATTTCAAATAGGTGTAGTGCAAAGGGGGACTCGTATAAAAGAAAGAAAGCCACCAATAATTGGCATCCAATTTCGACACATATAATCCCGTAGACACCAAGTGCATGGGGCAAGACCTTTGCCAAGTATAAGATTGTCTCAATTTAAGAAATTAGATGCGAAAGGAGGCTTCCATCTACACGAACTAGAAACAATGCCAGAAGATGTTGTAACGAATCCATCATACGGGGTAGGCATGCAATTTTCGTTACCACCACTGCAGACGCTGTATATTGTAGAGCCAATGCCGAATGATTGTAAACATTCTGAACGTACGGAGTTTGTCACAAGATCCTTTTGTTCAAGAAAGCATTGTGTGAACTGTGATTATTTTATTTGCTGAGACCGCTAATGATATGTAATTGTCAATAGTCGCACCTACTCCGCGTGGCGGAATGTACTGGCTCTCGTATCTCAAGTTCCGTTAGGGACTCAAACGTTCGCAAACGCGCAGCTAGATGGAATAAAGAATAGTATTATTGTAGGTGACGTTTTGAGAGCAATTGACTTTGGCATATAAATAGAACGACGAGGCTCCATATTTGAGCATCATGTTTTCCGTATCTACTTTTTTATTCCAGCTTCCCATCTAAACAAACGCAAGCACTTTTCAGGCCCAACCCCAAAAACAAAGTATATATTTTTCTTCATCCCGTTCCAAACCGATCCTATCCTTTAAAGATGAAACTATCGTTCGCTGGTATTCTTGCCATTACCGTCGCAGCGATTGCTGCCTCTGCTGCACCAGCTTCCACGCCTGGACACTCTGTCTCTAACAAGAATCCAGCAAGCGGCATCACTCACCCTCCTCAGCATCCAGCAAGCGGCGCTTCTCATCCTCCTCAGCATCCTTCTCACTCTAAGCGCGAGGAAAAGCACCACCACAAACACAAAGGAAAGGGCAAGCCCCATGGTAAGCGCGAAGAGAAGCACCACCATAAGCACAAGGGAGATGGGAAACATCACGGCAAACGCGAAGAGAAGCACCACCACAAGCACGAAGGAAAAGGCAAGCCGCACGGAAAGTGACAGGAGCGAGAACATTTCTAGCGACAATGTCGGAAAGGCTTGCCACATGTAGTTGATTGTAAAATTTGTTGTGGTCACAGCCACAAGCGCATTCACTGTAAGCTCAGTGTTATGCCATTTCGATAAAGATAAAATAAACTTTTGGCACCAACGACTGCATACATGATGTCTATTGAAATTTGGCTGATGGCTTCAAGGCGAAAGCTTTGGGAACAATGACAACCTCAGGACAAGCCAAAAAATTAATTCTATTTTGGAAACTGTAAAGGCCATGCCTGCCCTCAGGATACGTCGCTTTGATCTAGCCTTTTGCATCCTTGGTTTTGCAAGCTCGTTGCACATAGGTAAGTTTATTCCCGAGGAACACTCTTTTATACTATTTCCATACAGGCAAAGTTTTATCTCCATTGATTGAGGCTATTATTGAACCAAGCTCAATGTAGATGTAAGCGTTTGTTTTCAGGGCAAATGTTAATCATCCGCAGTCTCTATTGATTGCACGTAACACTATAGCGACAAAGTCGAACAACAGACCTTTCAAGACTACTGGCCCAATGCCAGTACTCCTTGGTTCGCGCCTGAACCGGGCGGGGTGGAACAGCTCAACAAGCTGTCAATCACACTCACCTCTTTCCAAAACCTGCCGCTGCTCTCCATTCTCTTCGAGAACAAACCTTCAACGCAGGCGGCTCACGCTGTCACCATGATCATGCCATGAAATCTCAAAAGTGTCCGACATTTGTGCTTGTTTTCGTTTTGTCGATCGGATATGTTCTAGATAGAAAGGGGCAATAACAGAAAGGCGGGTCTCCTGTAAATCAGCGCATATATTTCTATTTTTGTTTTGTCGATCGGTCGTTTTCTAGATAGAAAGGCGTAATCTCTGAAAGGCATGGTGTCTTGCAAATCAGTGAATATATTTCTATTTATTTGCGTAAATCGTTTTGGAGAAAGAGAGACCGAATTCTGCAATTTCCGTCGCTCTCGAAACGGATTTGTGGATAGTAGTAAGGAGGAGATAAACTCGTGGACATCACTGCATACAGCTACACTAAATGGTTTGCCTTCCAATCCTGTTTTCAATTCTCTTTCACAACGTAAACCCCCAATTTGTACTTGTTACAGCGCTGCCGCAGATTTTAAAATGGCGACTTGACGGCGGGCAAAAGAAGCAACCGCGGGGGGGGGAGACCGAATCCATTGCAGGGATCGCCAAGAATAACGGAATTGGTTGCTGGCTAGCGCGCTCACTGGATACCAAAGGTGCTGCCAGGTGGGTAAGGGATGTCTTTGTGTTTTGGTTTGGTTTCGAGGTCGTTGCTGGGAACGACCAAATCCGCCACCTCATAAAAGGGAAACGTTTCGGCGCTACAGCAGATGAAGCGTTTTTCCCAATAAACCATATTTCCAATTTTACATTTTATAAGATCCTCACGCCTCGAAAGCAACACTTCTTCATCCCCCGTTTCAAACCTACCCTAGCCTTTAAAGATGAAACTATCATTCGCTGGTATTCTTGCCATCGTCTTCGCAGTTAGTGCTGTCTCTGCTGCACCAGCTCCCAGGCGTAGACACTCTGTCCCTGCTCTGAGACCAGACAGCGGCGATTCTCCTCATCATCCTCACCATCCTCATCACGTTAAGCGCGAGCCAAAAACCCACAAGGTCAAGGAAGATAAGAAACACCACCACAAGGTCAAAGAAGGCAAGCACCACAGCAAACGCGAACCGAAAACCCACAAGGTCAAGGAGGATAAGAAACACCACCACAAGGTCAAGGAAGATACGAAACATCACCACAAGAACTAAGGAATACATCACTAAACGCGATAGGAGCGAGAACAGCTCTAGCGACAATGCCGGAAAGGCTTGCCACATGCAGTTGTTTGCAAGTTTGCTGTGGTCACAGCCGCTAACGAATTCACTATAGGCCAGCCGTGTTATAACATTTTGATAAAAAAAAACAAAAAATAAAGGTTTGGCACCAACGACTGTGCATATTATGTCGAATTGTTCTGGTCGATAGCTTCAAGATAAAAGATTTGGGAAAAGTGATAACCCCAGGACAAGCCAAGAAAATAGGGATGCCGTTTTGGAAACTGTAAAGGCCATGCCTGCCCACAGGATATGTCACTTTGATCTAGCCTTTAGCATCATTGATTTTGGAAGCTCGTTGCGCATAGGTGAGTCTATTCCCGAGGAACACGCTATTCTACTATTTCCATCCAGACAAAGTTGTGTCTCTATCGATTGTGGCTATTATTGAACCAAGCTCAATGATGAAGTAAGCGTTTGTTTTAGAGACAAATGTTGATCTTCCGCAGTCTCTTTTGATTGTACGTAAGCATTGACAACAGACAAAATCAACAAATATTGCTATAAAGAGAGAGAGAAAGATTCCACAAGCTTCTCTTTCATCTTCTTCTTTCCATTTCCATCATCAAATTTTGTCTAGTAGTGTTCCTATTTCTTTACTCTGAAAAATGCCAAAGTCAAAGCAGACTCGAGCAAGGAAGCGCAGCGCCAAAGGTCACGATGAGAAGGCCAGCAAGGCGCAAAAGGTCAGCAGCACTCCGCTTTCAGGTAAGTAGAGATTACAGACAACCACATGTTTATATTGAAAAAATACAAAAAAAAAGCAAGTCAAGCATTAAGGCGGTATTATCTACTCTTTTCCTTGTGTATGTGTATGTGTGTGTGGGGTAGAAACGGCCAAGGATGCGCCAAACGCCATGTCAGCAGAATCAACAACAGCCTGCTCGCAAATCACGATCGGAGAGGAAGATGAATATAAAGATGAACTGGCGCTGGTCGACATGTACGTTCGTGAAAACGAGTATAATGTCCTTTCTCTTGCTAAGGCTAGAAAACATGCTACGCGGGGTCTGTCAAACGTACTTGCAGCGTTTATTTCGGCAACCATCGATGTGCTTGACCATTCTGGCACAAAGTCATCGAATGTAATCAATGGAGAAGTTAGTACTTTGTTCAACAAGCTCTCGTTTGCTGACAAGGAGCGCCTCTGGCATGGTCCTGTTACACGCTCAAGAAGCCAAGGGAAAAGCGTTTCTATTCCAGGAATGTCCGGTTTCATTAAAGAGGTCCGTCCGTTGCACAGGCGCTTCAGATCGTGGATTCCAACAGAGGGCAAATCCACAATCGATAGTAAAGAGCGGAATGACTATCCTTGCATCCTCGATATCGTAACGTTTGTTGCGCATTGCCTCAACCTTTGCCGTACGTCCGCAAAGTCGCCAAGCACTTTCCCAAGCGACTTTAATGTTATTCTCCCATGCGCAAACTCTAGCACTGAAACTCCAGATACCTACGATGACACGCACACGGGAATAGGTTTGACTGGTGAGTGTGTTGAAGATATCGAACAGGATGGAATAAGAAGCTGGAGAGCCGGGTATACGTTCTTGTTTGCAATCATCGAAGAAAGGCCAACAAACAGCTCTCACGATGTGAGGATGGCATTTGCACGGCTGCTCAGACACACAATCAAGATTTACAAATGCCAGGCTAACCGACGGTTCGCATGGGGGCTGACAGTTTGCGGCTCAGATGTCCGCATATGCCATCTCTCCAACGATGTGGCTTTTGCATCGCCACCGCTGAATCTATCCGAAAGTGACGGATTTGGCAAGTTTATTAGCATTCTCGTGGACTGGTCACTTTGCGACAATGACCAGCGTGGATACGATCCTAGTATGGACAGTGCCGATGAACACGGCGGTTGGTTGATTCAGTGTGCGGATGTTGAAACTGGGGAAACCAACGTATATGTTTCAACGGCCGAGCTGGCGAGTTCGGACCGGCTGTTTGGACGACACACGCGGTGCTTCATTGCTAAACAGCAAATACGTGGTGCGGATGGCAGCACCAGCTACGGGCCGCCTGTTGTGGTCAAGGATTCGTGGCCGTCTAAACTCACCGATTCAGCGCTCGATGAAACTGAATTACTTCGAATGATTAACGACAAGCTGCCGAAGCATGCTGAAGGGGTCATGTATCCCAAGCTCCTTGCCTGCGAGTGCGTTGCTTTCAACTATTCCAGTACTGGCGATGTTTCAAACGATACCACAACAAGCATCCTTGGCAACCTACATGATGACGAGGACAGCGAGGTCAGCGAGGACAAACACTACATATGGTTCAGGGGTCACAAGCGCTATGTTACAAGTCCCGTCGGGGAAAGACTTGGAACTGCAAGGTCCTTTGACGAGCTGGCAGCTGCTATGGCGGACGTTATGAAGACCCACGAGATGGCTAGAAAACATTGTGACATTCTCCATCGCGACATTTCGCACAACAACATGATGATTGTGCGCGAGAAGGATCATGTACGGGGGCTTCTTATCGATTACGACGCTTCTATTACGCAGAGTGAGCTCAAAGAACAGAGCGCACCTGGACGGGTTGGTACATTCTACTGTATGAGCATTGGCAACCTCCAAAACAACACGGTACCACGCACAGCACTAGACGATTGGGAATCGCTGCTATATGTTATATGCCACTATGCAACCACTGGAGTGGGAAGCGGTAGAATAGTCAATTGGGATGAGCCTGCCAAACGGCCTATTAAAAAGTGGGTCGCTGATTCTCATGACGATGCTGCCCTTTTCAAAAAGCAACATCTGGCTTCGGAAAAGGCGTTTAAAGACAACATTACAAGCCATTTCCGCAAAACAGACAAGGGCGGTGAAAAGATGGTTGCGTTAGCAAAGAGCCTTCACACTATGCTTTTCTTCAACCCGAGGCTCAATTGGATCTGCCATGGTGTTGACAAGAGGTGGGGAATAATTGACGGCAAACGGGTTTACAGGGATCCATTTGAAGCGCGAACAGAGAATGTCGATGGCATAGTAAACGACCTCCTTGCCGTCATGGGACAAGCACAGAACAGTGACATCGGCGGAACCAGTGCCTAGAATTTCTAATCTTTCTCATTCCAAAACCTCTCATTTAATGTTAAAGATCTGTAGCTTGCGTGTTGACGTTCTCAGATATCTCTATTCGATTCTACCTCGTTTTCACCAACATTGCTTACATATTGGCTCACATTTTAGAGCGATGATCATGATCAGGCATTACGAATCAACGCATTTAGAGTAATTCAATTGGTGGAAGGAAGAAAAAAAAACAGGGTTGGGGGAGCTAGGGGAACGAATGATATTATATAGTCCTGCGCCAAAAAAAAAAAAATTATGCTCAGACGAAACGATCGAAAGGCTAAAAGTGATTGAAACTGATCGAGACCCAATCTGTTTCGTTTATTTTTTTTTCTCCATCTTTTTCTCTTTTCGTATTAGCTACATAAACCGCCCCACCTTCTTTTTTTAGTTCTCAAGATATAGGCACATTCCTTATTATTAAAATACTTCAAGATAAAGAGGGATGCCCATGTTAGTAGTTCCCGGGAGAACGTCGGCGCTGTCGGGGTTCCGACTTGCAGCGCTGGCAGAAAAGTTCCCGTTCCCAAAGGGCGCAATCAAGGGGATCCGTGCACACCACGTGCACTTTGTAGACATGGATCCATCGTACGGAGCCAGCGAGACGCAGGCATTGTATGCAGCAGCGCTTGCGGATCATTCGCCAGAGGTCGAGGACTCGCTTAGCGCGGAGACGCCCGAGTCAGCGTGGGCAATCATCTCGTCTCTGCTCAGGGGCCCCAGCGAAGTGGGAGCGTCGCCAAAGGATAAGATCAAGCTTGTCGCCGATGAACAGGCGACGGACCAGGAGGACCAGAACGGTCTGGGAGAGCAGGAGCGAGTGATCTGGGTGCTTCCCAGACGCGGGACCATAAGTCCGTGGTCGTCAAAGGCAACGGATATTTTCACGCTTTGCGGACTGCGTAAGGTGGTGCGTCGCGTGGAGCGCGGTGTCGTGTACCGCATCGAGTTTGCTGAGGAGTTTGCGATCCCCACGTACCCGCTGTCCGAGCAGAAGGAGATCATCAACGCGGGGTCTGACAGAATGACTGAAGCGGTGTACGAGGGCTGTCCCGAAGCGTCGCTCATCTTTGGGCAATCTCAACCGCGCCCACTCCGGGCGGTAGCGATCCGCAACGCGTCGGCCAGCCAGGACCAGCCTATTGTCGAGGACATCCAGTGTATCGAGCAGGATCGGCTGCAGCCATCGGAAGCCGATAGCGGGTCAGTAGGAGTGGAAGAGAGGCGTGCGGTTGCATTGCTTTCGCGCGCCAACCGCGAGCTCGGGCTGGCACTGGCCGATGACGAGATCGCGTACCTGGTAAGCGCATTCCTGGGACAGCATGCGCAACGCGAGGGGATTGCGCGCAACCCGACGGATGCTGAGCTGATGATGTTTGCGCAAGTAAATAGCGAGCACTGCAGGCACAAGATCTTCAATGCCAAGTGGACGATCGATGGCAAAGCACAGACCAGGTCGCTGTTTGATTGGATCCGCGCCACACACCAATGCTCGCCGCAGCACGTACTCTCAGCGTACTCTGACAACGCAGCGGTGCTCGAGGCATACGAGGCCGGGCGGATCCAAGCGTGGGCGCCGCTCAAGGCATCCGAGGAGGAGGAGGAGGAGGACGACGGGCTATTCAGGTGGGCGATGCGCGATGCTGGAGCGGTGCACATTGTCGCCAAGGTAGAGACTCATAACCACCCGACGGTGATATCGCCATACGCGGGCGCAGCCACAGGTACGGGCGGCGAGATCCGCGACGAGGGATCTGTTGGAATTGGATCCAAGCCAAAGTGCGGGTTGGCCGGATACACAGTCAGCGACCTGCGCATCCCCGGGTTCGAGCAGCCGTGGGAGAAGGAGACGGCAGACGTTGGGTTTCCCAGTCACGTGGCTTCGGCGCTGGATATCATGCTGGAAGCGCCAATCGGAGCAGCAGCGTTTGCCAACGAGTTTGGGCGCCCTGCTATCATGGGGTACTTCCGCACGCTGCTGCAGCGGGTGCCGACGGGGATGCCGCCGCTCGTTGTGGACAAGTCGGTCAGCGAGGCGGTCAGGCAGTTGGACGAGCCAGACATGGAGAGCGAGGTGCGCGGCTTCCACAAGCCCATAATGATTGCTGGCGGCATGGGCAGCGTGCGCGAGGAGCACATGCTGAAGCATCCGTTTGCCAAGGGCGCCAAGCTGCTGGTGATGGGAGGCCCGTCGATGCTTATCGGGCTGGGCGGCGGCGCGGCATCGTCGGTGGCGGCGGGGACGCAGGCAGCCGAGCTTGACTTTGCGTCTGTGCAGCGCGGCAACGCAGAGATGGAGCGGCGGTGCCAGATGGTGCTTGACGGATGCACGAACCTGGGCAGCGGGAATCCGATTGCCTTTGTGCATGACGTTGGCGCGGGCGGGCTGAGCAACGCCCTGACCGAGCTTGTGCACGATTCAGGGTTGGGCGCATCGATCGAGATCCGCGATGTCCCGTGCGCCGACGCGGCGCTGTCGCCCATGGAAATCTGGTGCAATGAGTCGCAGGAGCGCTATGTGCTGGCGGTCGATCCCAGCCAGCTCGCTGCGTTCGAGGCGATTGCGCGGCGCGAGCGGTGCCCTGTCGCAGTTGTCGGCGAGGCTACTTCGGAGCTGCGGCTGCGCGTCACCGATCGCGTACTGGGCGGCTGCGTCATCGACATCCCGATGGACGTCCTGTTTGGCAAACCGCCCAAGATGACGCGCGATGCCGATTCGCGCGTGGCGCCTCGCGTGGATTTCGACGGCAGCCTCTCGCGGTACCTTCTTCCACAGAGCAATGATGATGCCATTGTGCTGAGCGCCAAGCTAGACGCTGCGGTAGACCGCGTGCTGCGCCTGCCGAGCGTGGGATCCAAGGGGTTCCTGATAACTATCGGCGACCGGTCTGTCACCGGGCTGGTGGCGCGGGATCCGATGGTTGGCGAATGGCAAGTGCCTGTAGCCGACGTCGCTGTCACCAGCAGCTCGTACGACCCGGCGGTGCGGACCGGCGAGGCGATGGCGATGGGCGAGCGACCCACCATTGCCATGATTGACGCGGCGGCAGCGTCGCGCATGGCTGTGGCAGAGGCGCTGCTCAACCTGTGTGCCGCCGCAGTGCCTGACATTGCGTGGGCCAAGCTGAGCGCCAACTGGATGGCGGCAGCCGGTCACACCGGCGAAGGCGTGCGTCTGTATGGCGCCGTCCGCGCACTCAGTGAAATGTGCCAGGAACTGGGGATCAGCGTGCCTGTTGGCAAGGACTCGATGAGTATGCAGATGCAGTGGGGCGACGGCCAGCGCGTGACTGCGCCGGTAGCGCTCGTAGTCACAGCGTTTGCTGCTGTCAAGGACGACCGCGCAACGCTGACGCCGCAGCTGCTGGCCAAAACACCCGACGGCAGCGGATCGTCATCGCTGCTGTTTGTGGATCTTGCTGGCGGAAAGCACCGCATGGGCGGTTCAGCGCTTGCGCAAGTCTTTAGCCGCGTCGGGTCGTTTGTCCCCGATGTCGAGGATACTGGCGCGCTTCTGCGTTTCTTCAACTGCATGCAGTTTGTGCGTGAAAACGTGCTGGCCTACCACGACCGGTCCGACGGCGGGCTGTTTGTGACGCTTGCGGAGATGGCGTTTGCCGGGCATGTGGGTATTGACGTTGACATCTCGCCCATCCTCATTGCTTCTGCTTCTGCTTCTGCTACTGCTGCTGCTGCTGTTGACAAAGACAAGGATCGCCTGGTCATCGAGTCCCTGTTTACTGAGGAGCTGGGCGCCGTCTTGCAAGTCGCCAACGATAAGGTCGACCAAGTCGTGCGTGAGCTGGCAATGGTCAATGTGCCAGCCACGCGCATCGGATCCGTTGGGTGCCAGCGCGAGGGAATCGACGTGATGCGAATCCGCGCCAACAACGCTGTAGTGTTTGAGCGGTCGCGGTCGTCTCTGTGGGCGGCGTGGAGCGAGACGTCGTTCCAAATGCAAGCGCTGCGCGACCACCCGCAGTGCGCGCGCGAAGAGTACGAGATTCTGCGCACTGACAGCGACAAGGGCATCCGCTATGCGCTAACGTTTGATCCGGCCGAGACCTCACGTCTTGTGGCCGAAGTTGCGCTTGCCAGCAGTTCTATAAGACAGAAGCCTCTTGTTGCGGTACTGCGCGAGCAGGGCGTCAACTCGCATGCGGAAATGGCCTATGCGTTCCACCAAGCAGGGTTCTCTCCTGTCGACGTGCACATGACCGACATGCTCTCGGGATCCGTCGACTTGGCGCAGTTCACGGGCCTGGCAGCCGTCGGTGGCTTTTCGTACGGCGACGTTCTGGGCGCTGGCGCCGGCTGGGCCAAAACCATCCTGCTTTCGCCTACCGCGCGCGCTCAGTTCAGCGCGTTCTTCACCCGCACTGATACGTTTGCGCTGGGAGTGTGCAACGGCTGCCAAATGCTGTCGAATCTGCGTGATCTGATCCCAGGCGCCAGCGATTGGCCGCATTTTGTCGGCAATGAGAGCGAGCAGTACGAGGCAAGGGTGGTGGTGGTCCAGCCTGTGGCCCAGGGCGCATGCTCGCAAGTGTTCTTTGCCGACATGGTTGGCTCGCAGTTGCCCGTCGTTGTGGCGCATGGCGAGGGCCGCGCACGCTTTGCGTCGTCCGAGGCGCGTGCGCGATTCGTTGACCAGAAGCTGGCTGCCGCCCAGTACGTCGACCGCTCCGATTATTCCGTCAAGGATCAGCGCATCGCGTACCCGATGAACCCCAATGGCGCCGATATGAACATTGCCGCCGTCGCCACCCCCGACGGCCGCGTCCTCGCCATCATGCCTCATCCGGAGCGTGTGGTCCGTGCGTCGGCAAACTCCTTCATTCCAAGGGACAAGCTTCTGGCTTGGGACCATGGTCCGTGGGCTCGCTTGTTTGTCAATGCTCGTCGCTGGGTTGCCTCGAACTTTTAATTTCCATTTTTTTCTTCTTATTTCTTCTTTTTTTTTTTCTCTCGCAAGAAAGGTTCCTCTTAATCAAAAAAAAAACTCATTCCAAGTTCTCTTATAGATACATTTTAAGGCGGAATGCGTCAGTACCGCCCAAGTAGTACCGGTGCAACCGCTTATCGCGTACAAACCCCAAGCCCTCGTACAGCGCCAGGGCGCCCAAATTGACGGTCTCTGCCTCGAGCGCCACCTCCTGCGCGCCCTCCTCCTTCATCGCACACAACGCCCTCACCACCAACGCGCTCCCGATCCCCATCTGCCTATACGGCTTGCCAACGGCCACCATACCAATGTACCCGCGATTCAACCACTCTTCTGACCCCACATCAAAGTACCCCTCGTTGTATCCGCGCCGATGCGGCTCCAGTTTGCAAATAATCACCCCGACGCACTCGTTCTCCGCGCTATCTTCGTCGTGCGCCAGGATGCATAGTCGCGGCCATTGGTGCACAAAGTACCGGTACGTGTAGATCGAGTACGGTTCCGATAGATCCCGCTCGATCAGCTTTATCGCCGGGTATAGGTCGCTTTCGCTTGCGTATGTCTTGAACTTTATGTTGCTTGTTGGCGTGCTGGTCGCGGCCTTTAGTTTAGCAAGGTCCATTGCTTTTTTTCTTTTTTATTGGTGCGTGGGGTTAGGCTTGATTTGAATTTGAGCAACAAATAGTTTTAATTTTAAAATAAAATGAAAAAAGATAAAAAAGAGAGATAATCGAAAAAAAAGAGAAGAAAAAGAAAGAGATTGGTGAACAATAAAAAAAAATAAAACTCCTTCATAGTGGGGAGTAGGGGGGCGGGTGGGAGGGTTTCGTAAAGCTAATCCAGTTGTGATCCCAGCTCATATAGTGTATAAGGGTTCGCAAAAGGCAGCAACTATTAGTGTATAGAATAAATAGTGAAATGTTATAAATGTTTTAATACAAAGAGTTCCCAATTTCTTTTGTGATTGCTGTTTTCCTTTTATGCAGTGCTATCTGGAGGCGACTAATTGGCTCCCTTGGTGGTGAAGAATGGCAGCTCAGTGGGCAGCTCAGTGGCTCCTCACACTATAGCTATCATGATAGCAACAAAATCAGGCATTAGTGAAATTTGATTGGAGATAGTGGGATTTTTGTGTGTGTGATCCAGCAAGGGGGAGAGAGAGAGAGAGAGCAGTTCATTCAGGCCAATGTGGGTGTAGCCTGTGTCAGATGAAAATAAGCTGATGTATAGTCAGGGGGTTTAGTAGATACTTCAACAACAGTAAACACACATGTCACAACAAATACATGAGAAATAGAAACACCACAAAGAAAAACAATGTGATGAAGCAATGGAGCATACTGCAAAGAAATGAGGAGTGGAATCAGCATAAAGAAAAGAAATGCAATGGAGTGTACTGAAAATAAATGAGAAGTGGAGATAGTGCAAAGAAGCATATCATTGCAATATGTGTTGCAAATACACAAGGAGTAGAGACTTACCTGCCAAAGACCTGTAAAACAGACCTGCACATTATGGATGCAACACTGACACTAGGTGCTGATGCTCATGATGGATCATACTTGGAGGCTACCCTGGGCAACACATGTGCCAGGCAATGGTCCAGGTTGATGCACCACAATGGCAATAGCCATGCAGAAAATTATTGTTGTTGCTGTTGTAATTTTTGTCTTGCCCGGGTTAGATCCAGGCAACAGCAATGTGACAATAGAAAAATGATAGGTGTTGTTGTAATAAATAAATAGAATAGTAAATTGTGAATAAATAGACACAACAAGCATAGTAATAGTCCTGACTTAATGTTTGGAGGAGTATGATGTGGTAACTCATGGTTACACCAAGCAGCTGCTCTTCAGGCTGGTGGCAGATGGTGGTGGACTAGTAGTTTGTGCCACATGAGGAAATTAACTATCCTAGGAATCTTTGTTGATAATATCAAAAAAGAAAAGAAAAGAAGAGGAGGATTCCTACACTAGATGTGTAACTGCTCCTCAGTTAAATGCCTGGTCATAAATCATTAGTCATGATTGCTTAATCAGTGGATGGGGGTTTGATCCATGGATTTAGGAGAGTTGTCAAAAGAGACAGCAGGGGATCACCATGAAGGTTGTAAACTGTTTGTGGCCACAAATGGCAGATTACAACAGTAGTAATCAGGAGTTTGATCTCCCTGATTACTCTCTTGTTTTGTTAATCAGTTCAACATCAGGGTTTGAAATCTCTTTTAACAGAGGGTGTTCAACCATTCAGGTAGGAATCCCTCTCTTCCCTTTTGACTTCAATTTTAGTATTTTTACTTTCCATTTCAATATGACTGTTTGGGATAGTTAAATTCTCCTTTGACAGTAAGCAACTTATACTACCAGTATGCCTAGCCTGAAGAGCAGCTATCATACATCCCACTATCCATTGCAACTATGCTCTTGCATAATTCTCTCTCTGCTATTTCACTAGCATTATTATGCAAAGGTGTTTATCCATTTGTGATGCTGCTGTGTTACAATATATATTTAATAATACTATATTGAATATATGTTTCTCCTACTGAAAGTTTGTCTCACAACTCCTTCTTTTACATTGTTCCCAGCTGCTACACACTGACCCAATACAACAAAAGGTGTGCTGGCCTATTGCCGGTTTCGCGCAGGAATCGGAATATCTTGACAAAGTTTAGTGTGGCTGCTAAATCTCGATTAAGATGACAAGCTGTGGGGTTCTTGTTCAAGATTTTGCTCATCATATTTGTTAATGGGATTTCATCTGTGTTGCTGCTGTTTATGGAACTGCTCACTGCCGATTCGCTGGAGCTACATATGGAACTGCCTGCTGTGGATCTGATGGAGCTGCTTATGGAACTGCCTGCCATGGATCTGCTGGATCCAATTCCCATCTTGTCTCTTACATCTTGTATGCACTTGTCGCTAGTGCATACCAGGAGTCCATGAGGCTCAATCCAAGGGGTCTCCTGAGCCTGCCATGGCCGTGGATTTTGCTGGCGATTTCCAGATTTCTGCAGCCAAGAATCGCAGAATGGGCAGAATGATGATGTACGAAATTCATCTATCAGGTATACTCGAAATCCATGCTGTCTGAGCATCCGTCACATCCCTAGGCCCTTTATTGGCTTGTGGAACCTGGCCATGGGTGCTGACCAGTTCCCCATCACAAGAACTGGATTTTCACCAAATTCCTTGTGCAGGGCATCACACAGAAGGTTGTCAGCATGCCTGCCATTGAGGTAAGAAGCAAGATGGAGTTGCCTGTGGAGAGGCTTGGGGTTGACTAAGTTGTCTGTCACTGTATTGGTATAGAAATATGACAGAATATGCCATACCCTGCTCTGTGCCAAGAGAAATCCTGCAAATGTGTCAACCCTGGTGGTCCCACTCCAGAATGTACCAAGAGACTGCTCT
>JANBOT010000036.1:0-28798 GCA_027575385.1 Coemansia sp. RSA 2399 | reverse complement strand
TGCCAAAGCCCGTTGACGGACTGCCTGCTAGATACACCCCGCTCCTTGTGCTCGCTCGAGCTATCCATACACACTCTACCCACTGGTAACTCATTTGTGGCACCCACGCCCGCATCAGATGGCTATCGAAATAGCGGCATCCAATACAGACATTCTTGCGGGCTGCCCATCGCCATCCCACTGCAGAGACTCCGAGTCAAAGCATCTGCCTACATCACACCCCAAACCAGTGACCGTAAGCATTTGCCCGTCTCTCATCTCTCTCTTTTCTCCCCCTCCTCATGTATCCTGGAGAGACCTCCCAGCGCATGCCCTTTTCCTGGCGCACTGCGGGCAGTGGCGAGCCTACTCCTGACGATCTGCCCTGGTTTTTGTTATTTTGCGCAATTGGGGATTTGTCCTGACGCCGCCTCCCCAACATTACCTTTGATCGTCGATTTCACCCACTTGCGGACGAGCACGATCAAATCCGACACGACCGCTAGCCTTCTCCCAGCTGTTTATATCGTTCGCAACTATCACCGGTGCTGTTTTCCTATGGAACCGTCGTCACCAGCTCATTCGCGTTGTATGGATCGTGTTTTATTCTTCAAAGTTCCGTACGATCACGTGCGTACGTGCCGCTCACTAATATCAGCAGTCCCGCCTGTTGTATTACCTTCCGCAACATGTTGTATAGCGGTTTCAGCACGTCTACCAACGTCTGGACTTGTCAACGCATGTCACGCTAGCATGTAACAAATACACGTGCGCTCGCAACGACGATAGTATTCTGGTTACATTCAGGTATGTATGCGACGACAAGATCCTGTATGACAATAAAACAGAGTGTGTTGAAAATTATGACTTAAAGCAACTAATGCGAGTGAAAAAACTGACAGAGAGTTCTACTGCACTTTGGCGCCGAGAACGAGGATTCTTTTATAACATCGCCCTTGTAACTCAGGGGGCATGGTTTGTTTACGTGAGGCGCAGTCTATGTCTGGGAACGATGTTTGTAATTGTAATGCAGTTCTTGTTTTCGCAATCTTATTCTCAATTGTTTATTTGCACGTTTAAAGAATGCTTTTCAGTTTGTCCTTGTTGTGCGGTTTAGCGTGGTCGCCTACGGTGAGGTTCGGATCGCGGGCAAGAGGCTTGGGCCAGGCTACGCACGCATGGGCACTTTGTATATTCCCCGATGCCCTGCGGAGGCGGTGGTATCGGGGTCTCTTTTCTCTTATTCTGAATGTACTCTGACGGACATACTTGATTTCACTTGTTCTCTGACACCAATCGTCTTAACATCACAACTCGTCGTGCGCTTGACTGGCAATTCCTACCCGCTACTATTATGCGCTAACAACACTGTATGCGTGTACTGAAACCACTAACCACACCTGATCGGTGCATAATCGATTTCCGATACTAGCAACAACATTGACCTCGGCGCTTCTCGTTTTTTGTTATCATTTTATTATCTTGCCTCTTTTCACCTACTTATTTCCGCGACTACAACTACATACGCTTTTCCAGAATTTCTTTACCTCAGCTTATTTGCCGCAACGACAACAACTTTGCTTCATCAGCATTAACACGACGACTCTGACACTGCTACAGTTATATCGCCGCAACAACCTTACCACGACTACTTTACTACAACTACATCAACATTAACATTAAAACAATAATTTTTCGCAACAGCTTTAACGCAACTACGACGACTTTACCGCAATAGCCTCAATACGGCGACTTTAATGCTTCAGCTTCATCGCAAGAACGTCAATTCAATGTCTTTACCGCGACAAACTTAGCGTGGCGACTTTATCAATACATATTTAACGTAATAACCTTAATACAACTACAACATTGTTAACGCAAAAATCTTAACACAACTCATTCGATGCAACTTCTACTATGAGACTGCTTTAAAGTAACTTGTTTAAACTGGAATATCCAATGCAACGGCTTTAACACTGCTCTTTTCCAACATCAACCATTTCATCGCGACTTATCCACCACAATTATTTTGACGCAACTACTTAATTGCAGCTATTTCGATGCGGCTACAATGCTCTATTACGCCTGCCTTGCCACATCTACTCTATCACAGCGTTTCCGCCGCGACTTTTTTTTTTATGGCGCAACATCTTAGCGCAAGTATATTAGGATAACCCTAACAAAACTAATTAATGAAAAAAGCCTTGCCGGGAAATCTGGGGGGCCCCTACAGTTGTGAGACCGCCCTGCCATTTAGGCGGATGGGAGAGAAGGAGGAATGGCGGAAGGACTATCGGTGGTGTCGAATCCCGATTGCCCCGAATGAGAGTGAATGAAGTAGTTGAGGCGGCTGTCAGTGATCGGCGAGTTGCGGAATGAAAGAGTCCCGCTGAGCTCGTCTCCGCCCGGCTCAAAACGATACCACCGGTTAGACACCTTTAACCAGCGATCATGGAAAACATTTGATTAAATCGTGCGATCAACGCTGCAAATCCTGTGTTATAACTACTTTACCGTACCCGTTTTTCTCAGATGGGGCCATACGAACGGTTACGCACTGCATCCCGTCCCGATCTGCAAAGTTAAGCTCGTTACGGCTTGGTTAGTACTATGGTAGGGGACTACATGGGAATACCAAGTGCTCCATCTTTTTGTCCTCTCCTTTTCCCCATCATTGCGCTACCAGTCGCTGTTTTTTGCGTTGCCGTGTGTTTTTGCCCTCAATTTGATATTTATTCATTTTCACGCACTGGCTGTGCATGTTCACTTTTTCTTTCAGACTCATCCAATTTAAACATTGCAGCGCGCTTATATGATACCAAACACACGCTTGTTAGAATCCGTGTATTTCCTTTTTATGTTCACTTTCATCCAGGTTGGCGCATTCGGATAATGTGTTTGCACCTGTGCTGACTCTGATTTGAAAATAGCTGGTTCCTTCTTTCCGTGCACGAGCTTTAAAACAGGTGCATGTGTTTCACTACTTTGCCCTTTATTCATTTTGGATTTGTGCTTCCACGCAAGTAAGTATATATTTTCAAACAACTGAGGCTTCACACGAGTAAATAATTCATTCGCGAGTATATCTTGCTTTAATAACATTCAAATTAGAGTGCGTTCATTTTCCAGGTTGCAATGATTCCAATTACACGCACTCGCTTAACACGTCTTGTTTTCATTTTACGAAAACATCACGATTGTGTGATGAACCTACTCACCACATGCTTAATCTGACCGGATCCAACCAAGAACAACGCTTCCAAGAACAGTCCTCGCACCTTGCCCATTGGTGACTGACAGTCCTGCTTTGGATCATCCACGACATTTACGCATCTCATAGCCACTGTAGCGACACGTTTCAGGATTTCTGGCTCAATGTCAGCACTCCTTGGTTCGCGTTTGAACTAGGCGGGGTGGAACAGCCTGACAAGCTGTCAATCACCCTCCTCTCTTTCCAATGCACCGCTGCTTTACATTCTCCTCAAAAACAAATCTTTAGCGCAGGCGCCTCACACAGCCACCATTGTGCACGATTTGCTTAATCGCTTGATGTTTTTGAATACCCACATCGTTAGAAAGTCGGGGCTCAGGTTGTAGTCCTGGTGATTCCGATATGGTAATACATTTTGGATAACAAGAACGATCCTCGTTCCCAAGGGCAACCCTGCATCCAAGAACAAGCTTCGCATCAGAGCTCTGCATAGGCCTCATGTAAACGAACCTTGTTTCCAATTCACAATGGGGCTATCATAAAAAAGAAGACTCCCTCTCAGTACCAAAGCACTCGAGTTTCCCTCAGTTAACTTTCTGGTTTGTTGTCTTATTAAAGATATGTCGTAGCCTACACGTCTCCGATAGCACCGAGATACTACAAATCTACGTCTCCACACTTCTGCCATTACCACAGAATCTCCTTCGGACAACAAGGTAAAAACTATGGAGGCACCACCCTACAGTCCCGACCTTTGCTCCCTGCAACTTTTACATGTTTCCCAATATGAAGGATTGGATAGAAAGGTGGTGTTTAAAAATATTGGTTCTGTGAAAGCATTTTTGAGAAAAGAGCTGATATCTCTGGATCCGACAAAGCTGAGCAGGTGTGTAAGTCGTAGTCTAACAGACTAGACGCTGTAGTTTCCAACGATGGTGAATACATATTGTAATAAATAGACGGCTTAATAAAGGCTGTTGCAATTACTTTTGACTTTAGGCATATGTCTACTTGGCTAAGTCAAATCAAATGTTTAAGCACATATGAGCTGTGAATATTTGTACTCGAGGGTAATGAGAATCAAGCGGGCTGAAATGATATTCTCAGCTTGTCAGGCTGTGAAGTCCGCCTAGATCGAACGCAAACCAAACAAGTGCTGACATTAAGCCAGCACACCTAGAATGTTGCTACTAGAATGGCTGTGAGCCGCGTAAGAGTCGTGGATAATATGTAGCAAGACTGTATGAGGCGTTAGGGTCTTGTTATCCAGAGTTGCTTCAGCATGGAATATCAACATCATTCAAACACAGCCCTTGCATGTCATAGCCGCGTATTGTGATACAGAAGAAGGGAAATTAATGTTTGTATTCAAACTAAAGTTCCATGTGCTCATTCTTGGAGCGAGCTAAAGGCATAAAGATGGCGCTTACTGGTTTTCTGATCTCTAGAAAATCGTGAATTGCACTGTACATTAGTACGTGTTCCTACAGCAGCTGCCGCTAGGTCCCAATTGTAAGCACCGCCATTATTATGCTGGCTGCGCAGGTTCGTCAACAACCGGTCAAACTCGTCGGGCGTCCAGAGCTTATTACTAGACTCTGCCACAGTCTTCTTGTGGTATGTTTTTTGGCACTGAAGAGCTGACATCCCGATCTCCTTGCTGATTGCCTTACAGTCAGCTTTTTCGCCACCGCCAGAGTCGCTGACCAGCTTCCGCAGCTGTGGTTTGCTTTTCAACGCGTGTGTCCTACTCTTCTGTACACCCAATGAAGAGTGTAGGTGGTCCATCGTGTATTGCACTTGTATCTGCGTCTTTTGCGGAAACAGCGCATACGCGATGTGCAGGCGAGGGTTCTTCGGATCGGACGGTGTATCAAACAGTGCCTTTAATTGCAAAAGCTCGTCTGGTGTCCACCCACCACGGTAACGCAGTGTTGTGTTCGTCGGTCCATCAGGTGCTGTTGTGTTGTTCTGATTGTCGCCAAGTGCCTTTATATCCTCCAAATAACATAGCCGGTTCCATTTATATTCACATTGATCAGCCGTTTTCCCAGATCTAATATATTTGGCAACTTTATGCCACCCCAGGCTGCGCCCCTTGGCTTCGCGTAGCCGAGCAACCTCTTCGGTGGTCCAATTATTCCGCGAAGACGCTATCTTTTGGGCCATATTAAGCACTGGTTTGACTGCGAACCTGGAGCCCTTCTCACCGTTTCTCGCTGCTTCCGTCTTTTCCTTTCCAATGAGGATCCTATATGAGTTGAAATACGTGTCCTTGCATTCCAACGATGGAATTCCAAAGTGTTCGCTGACTTTTTTCCAGTTGGGGGTGCGCTTGCGGGAACGATACTCAGAGTTGACATGCTCAGCCAGCTTGTGGACTTCATCGTTGGTCCACACATGTCTTTCCTTTGGTATCGAAGCTGATGAGCTATAGTGACACGTTTGAAAGCTGTTCCCAGCAAGTTTCTGCTGACGCCTAGGCAACTGCGATACGTTTGCATACAAGACGTTCCTTGCGCATCGCTGTATGAGTGATTTCGACCGTTGCGGTACAGAAAACATTGCGGATTATAGAAGAATGCAGAAAATAGGATTAAAGATAGGCGTGTGGAGCCAAGAAAGAAAAAAACGCAAGGCTTCTACAGTGATCGCCTTTTCTATCTCGCAAAAATCGTTTACTGCCATATAGGAATTATCAGAACTGCAACTATCTACTGACTTGGTCAAGAATCAAAACAAATATTAAAGCAAATTGTACGCAGTGTTGGCAGCGCGAGTCGCTTGTGTTGAAGAATTGCTAGAGGGGAGAATGAAGAGCAAGCGATGGGGGTTGGAAGGAGGGGCGGGGGTGATTTCCAGCTTGTCGGATTTACCCGAAATAATCAGTGTTCTCTTGATATCTAGAAATCAATATCCTAATCACGATCAAAGAAATTTCGATTCCCAAAAAAAAAAAAAAAAATTCAAGCGATCGTGTTGCTAGTGTAAGGAAAAAAGTTTTCCGCTCTCTCCACAGTTTCCTTGTTTGCTCCTCTCAACTGCTCAATTGCCATTCTCATAGCTCCTCTATATACACGATAGAAGTGACACCTTTCTAAATACCCTTACCTTTGACATATACTAGAAATGGAGAACGGAGCTGTCAAGCAGCTAAACACATTTGGCGGGGAGAAAACGTTCCGGTTCAAGTCCTTCAAGCAACGGGTCGACGATATCGAGATAAACGTTTCGCGCCGGATAGTCCGCGATTTTGACGAGCCCGAGGAGCATGGATCGTATTTCGACGAGGCGCTGGGGAAATGGAGCGAGCTGAACTGCACAAAGGACTTTACCGAGTTCTTCAGACGCGTGCGCAACTACCACCAGTCGCTTGCGCAGATCCTGTACCATAAAGAGGCAATAGTCGATGCTTTGGAGGAATACTTGTCGCTGGACCATGCTATGGTTGTCGTGGCGATTTTAGAGTAAGTAGCACCGTTGCCCCGTATGCCGATGAATTTCATTTCTGCTTATAGACATGTCTTGCTAACCAACGCTACTTCAAACTGGCCTGTTCTCTAATAGCTTGGTAACCACGCTGGCACGCGATCTGCAAGATGAGGTGCTCCCATACTACGAGCGGCTTGTGCGTCGCATAATGCCGCTTATCAAAGCTGATTCCGCCGAGATCGTCGAAGCCGCATGCAACGCGCTCGCTTACTTGTTCAAGTACCTGTCGAAGAGCCTTACCAAGGACCTGCGGCCGACCTTCAACCTGATCTCGCCCATGCTTGGCATTGAGCGACAGCGCACCAACGTCCGCCGCTTCTCCGCCGAATCCATGGCCTTTTTGATCCGGAAGCTGCGCGGCGATGCGTTGCAACAGTTTGTGGAGCACACGGTCCATTACATGCTGGAATGCCCACCCAATCGCGTGGCGGGATTTAGGGACGGCCTTGCACTGCTTTACTTTGAATGCATGCGGAGTGTCAATACGCAGATGCACTCGCGGGCCTCGGGTGTGCTTACTGCGCTTTTGCGGGAGCTCTACAAGGAGGAGTTTACGGACGCAAAGCTCGAGGACAACGGTGTTTACTTACTGGTTCTGTCGGTCGTCAAACTTTCCATGCATCATGTGGATAGAGACACCGCAGAGCCGATCTGGTCAACTCTGTTTACGGAATACGACGCTCAGGCGCAAGCGATAAATAGAGGCAACGCCCAGCGCATCCAGCCGTTTGCTGCGCTCTCGGGACTTTTGTCGTCTGCAACCATTGTTCGCAAGGGCAGCCGGATCAGCGAGTACGAGCTGGTGATCCAGAAATGCAAGACCGCCTTTGAGATCGCAAGCAAGCTCAGCAAGGACGGCGATACCGCACACAAGGTCATAACGCAAGAGGAGGGCGAAGGCAGCGCAGTCGTTCGCATACTGACTAACTCGCGGATCAAGTGGCTTTTGGGGATTATATTGAAGTACGATATGACCGATTTGGTACCGACTGGAAGGCTGCTTCTGGACATGGCGTTTGCCAACGAAGCGTTGGATACTTTGCTTTCCATGGCACTGACGCTTGCGCGTCTGGGATGGAGCCAATGGAACCGGATCATGCTCCCCCATTTGGCGAAGCTGACAGTCAGCATGTGGCCCACTCACCGTGTAGCATTGCTAATGTTCTGGACGGAGCTGTTTCAAAAAAAGCTGATCACGTCGCAAGGTGCGTCGATATCATCAGCTGTTACTTCGCGCGGCCACGTCCTATTTTCGTCTAATTCTGCAGCAAAGGACTCGTCGGTTGCGACGGATATACCGCAGTCGCTGCTTGAATGGCTGGCTGAGCCTGTCGACTGGAGTGCTCTTGCCAAGCAGAGCATGATTATCCCGACAAACAATAACGATGAATTCAGCGGGATCGATTCCTCAAACAGCAGCGACGATTCCTCGGTGTCGGACGAAGAAAGGGAAACCAAATCGTCAATATCACAAAGCGGTGTTATGCAGATGCTGACGACAAAGTCTGCAATCCTGACAATGCTTGAGCACACGGCGGTGGACGCGCAAAAGCTCCTAGATGGTCTCGGTACATTTGCAAAGCATACGTCGGAGGCTATTGCCGAGCTTACAAACATACTTGCGTCTCGCAGCGAGTGCCTAAGACACACGCCCCTGGCATCCGATGAACAATCCAAGGGCACCGTGAACAGCACCGCGATCCTGGACGACGATGCCACCGAGGCTCTCGGTCTGTTTGTTCCCAAGAGCGAGCGCCTGTTTTGGGGTCCGTACTATCAGCTTTATCCGCTCGTGTGTCTTCTTGGTCGGTCGCTAAAGATGGAGGCAGAAGCGGCATTCCACACCCCTCCGGAAACGGCTTGCGAGACGCTGATGGATTCATGGTGTCTGGCTGTGGACAACGTCCTGCCAGCGCATTCCGCAAATACTCCTCTTATCGACGGCATGTATAAACTCGCCGATTATCTACGCTATGCAACCGCCGCCAAGAAGAATACTGAGCAGATTTCGCCTGCGATCGGGCTGAAGATCTCTGCTGCGCTGTCGTCTGAGCAGCTTGCATCCCTGATGCCGCTTCTGGAGGACAACCTGCTGAGCGTCCAACCATCGTTGCGACTCAAGACGCTTCAGTTGTTATCAAGGTTTGAGCAGATTCCAGCAGAAAAGAAGCCCAGCAAGTCGAGCTCTGACGAAAAGTGCGATGTGATTCAGCTGGCGATCGATCTTGAATCGACCGCGCCTAACCTGGATACGTACAAGGACAGGCTGAATCACTTGCGACGCATGGCTGTGTTTTCCTCGAACGGCCGTATTCCAAAGACCTACGAAAACGTGTTCCCGTATCTTGCCATTGCCCAGCTTTCAGTAAATCTTAGCCTTCTTTGGCCAGAGACAATCAAACAGGTTGGACTGATCGCAGGCAACAATACTGGCCTGTTCTGGCGTGCCACATGGAAGCAGCTGCGGAAATTCAACGACCAGCGGATGCTTATTGAAACCGGCCTCACTCCAGAGGCAAAGAGATGGCTGAGCGACAGTCGTACTCAGTGGTTCGAGCAAACCATGTCTGCTACACAGCCGAAACTCGATGGCCATGCCCTGGAGTGCCCGAATCTCGTGCGCTTCGATTCGGTATTCAACACAGAGAGCTCAAGGTTTGGACCGGAAGAAACCGACACGCTACATTCGAAGCAGCTGCACTGCCAGATGGTCGATGCCATGTGCGGCGACGTGGAGAACGTGAACTACTCCAACATCCAGAAGCAGCTTCTCAAGATGCTGGCCGATGTCGGGGCACACGCAGCAGAGTCGCACTCGAAGCAGATTGTGCTATCGTTCCTAGCATTTATTAAGCACGATTTTGGCTGGACTGTTGCGTTCTTCCGCAAGCAAGAGGGAGGCGAAATGGATCTGGATGTTGATCTGGAGGATGCCTACGCCGTCGAGTTCCGTTGTCTGCTCACCGAAAACAACAACCGTACGAGCGACGCACTGTGCGCACTATGGCTCAAGCTGTTTTCAAAGATCAAGCGCCCGCATGAGCTCTACAAGGCATCTACCCTTCATTCGCTGTTTATGCGCTTGCTGACGCGCGGCGATAACAGCGTTCAGAGCAGTGCGCTTGACTGCCTGCTCACTTGGCGCGAACCGGATGTCATCCCGTATGCGGACCACTTGCGCGGCTTTGTTGATGAGAAGCAGTTCCGCGACGAGATCAACACGTTCGATTTGGGCATAGATGGCAACTCGATCAACATTGTCCACCGCAAAAACGTTATGCCTGTCATCTTCCGGCTGCTCTATGGACAGATGATGGGGCGTGGCGGCAAGTCGTCGCGCAAGGACGGAATAAAGACTCGCCGCATGGCTATTCTCAACGCGCTGGCCAATGTGTCGCAGGAGGAGATGCGTATGTTTGTTGGAATCGGCCTCGAGTCCTTTAGAGCCGTGCTTTCTCGTGCAACCCCGGAAGATTGTCTTGCTGGCGATAACCCCGAGTTGTTCTCGCTCACGTACTCAGAAGGGGAGACCGGCGTTCGCGAGTCCAGCGATGCCGCTATGGACGTCGATGAGGAGGAAAGTATCAGCCAGAGTACGGGCTCCACGGACAAAATCAGCATGGACACTTCTCATGAGTCCAGCTTTGCTATGGAGAATGTGCCACAAAAGACACAGCTGTCGTTCTTCTACTTGCTTGCCGAGCTGATCAAGCAGCTTGGATTCAAGGCGGTGCCAGTTTTCCACGAGTCGCTTACAATCCTGTTGAGTTCGGTTAGGCTCGCGCAAAAACAGATCGACATTGCTAACGATGAGCTGGCGGAGCTTGAAGAAGATAGAATGGAAACCGATGACGGAAACAAGGCCGATGCTGATGACGGGTCGGTAGCTGGCGATGACAGCGACCTTGAGGAGGTTTACGAGTACGAAGCAGACGAGGCAGCAAACCCACATGATGCTGAAGGTGGTGACAAGGCGGCTGTTTCTGCGTCCGGCAAAGCAAGCGACATTACAGGGATGCGTAAAAGCATTGCCCATCGCAAAGGAATGGCTCGGAGCATTCGCCACCTGGCTGTTAAATGCTTGACTGCCATGTTTACGCTGCAGCCGCCAGGATTCGACTTTACCCCGTACATCTCTTCCATCTACGAAGTAGTGGTTGACCCTCGAATCGACAACCTCAGTCGCGAGAACACACAGAACAGCTCTGCTCTACTGCTGCTGCTAAAGTCATGGTCCCTTACGCCAAAATACTTTACGTACCTGGCCGAATACAACCCGTTAGCGATGCGGATGCTCTTTGATATTCTTGTTGCTCCCAAGGTCCAGCCCAAGGTCGTTACGCTTGTTTTGGATGTGCTTCAAGCTTTCCTTGACTACGATTCTGACAGCGCGGTTGAAAATAACCTGCTGGACGCAGAGGATGCCGGGAAGTGTGCCATTCTTGTTAGCACTACGATCCAGAACCATGTGTCGCAACTTCTAGCACATATGCGCACCTGCTTTAGCAGTCTGATGCAGCCAACTGAAGGCGGATCGGTTCAGGTAGGCAAAAGTAATGTGGTAGTGCGGCAGATCCACATCCTGTCTCGGATTTCAGAGTATGCTACCAAGCAGACGGATGATGCGAAGGCGCTCTTGGACCTGTTGGTCCCTACGCTTAAGCGTCCGAACGGCGCGGTTCCGGAGCGTACCAAAGGCGATGTTCTGCAGATAATGCAGCGCTTTGTTTCGCTTGTCCTTGGCCCTGAAACAAGCTCGCTTTCTGGAGCCGAATACGAAAGGGCAGCGGCAGCATACTTGGATACCGTATCAGCGTGCTTTGGTCGGATCAACCTGGACACTGCACGCATCACGCTCTCCAAAATCCTTTTTACCCTTGCGCAAATCGACCGTGCCCGGCAAGGCGCACAAGGCAAGGCAGCCACTCCACTGGAAACAGCAGCCACACTGGTAGAGGATATCAACTCGTATTCCACGGCTCGCATCGGCGATCCCGACTTTGACAGACGTCTGGCTGCCTATGGCCGCCTCAACGAGGAGCTGTGGAACAATGCCGAGCTGCTCGATGCGAATGCGTGGACGCCGATCCTGCACAACCTTACGTACTTTACTCAGGACCAGGACGAGCTGTCGATCAGATCAAACGCGGCCTTTGGTCTTACACGCTTTATCACCCGCGTGTCCCAAGCGTACCAAGCGGACAAGGAGTCTGTCGAAACGCAGCAGCTGGGCCGCAGGCTTATTGGAATTGTGGTGCCAGCCATCAAGTATGCTTTGGCGTCGAAGGAAGAGACTGTGCGGAACGAGTTTATTGCTATTCTGCGCAAGGTGGTCCGTGAGTGCGCCGAGCACTTTGACCAGCTGCGCGACCTGACGGTCCTGGAAGACGGCGACGAGGAAGCCAATTTCTTCTACAATATCGTGCACATCCAGCTCCATCGGCGCATGCGTGCTGTTCGGCGCTTCCGCGCGCTCATTGCCAATTCTACCAATGCCGCCGCCACAACGAACAGCGAGGATCTGGTGATGGACGTGGACGATGAGAATGGCGCAGATCATTCGGATGAGGAGGATATCGAGATTGCTGACCCGAATGCAAACGACGGCAAATCCAAGCAAGGAAAGGCCAAGGCTGCAATCGATGTGCTTAACCCGCTCAACTTTGACACGCAGGGTATGTCGCCGATTTCGCCGGCCAATATCCGTACGATCTTCATGCCGTTGCTGGAGAACTGGGCGCTTGCTGATAACAGCACGGTCATCCACGACCTTGCCAACGAGGCGATCAGCACTATCGGCGCTATCGGCGCTGTGCTGCCCTGGTCACAATACAACAGCGCCATTCGCAGATACGTTGACTTGATGAAGAAGTCGCCTCCGCTTGAAAAGCGGCTGACTCGTCTTATCTTGGCACTGCTTGACAACTTCCACTTTGACCTGAGAAGCGTCGATGTTGACCACCTCGGACGTATGATCAAACAACAGTTGCCCGGCGAAGCAGCCCCAGAGTCCAGCCCAACCGCTGCTGATAACGAAGACGAGATCAATGATGCCGTTGCTATCAAGCGAGCAGCGCTGGACTCCAAGAACGCCCACGACTCGAGCATACTCGATTCAGTTGTGAACCACCTGCTTCCAATGTTGAAGAAGAAGGTCACCGATGGCGACGAGAAAAGCGTGGCATTGCGCGCGCCTGTGGCGATGGCCATTGTCCGAGTGATGACGGCGTTGCCGGCAAAGACCATGAATGCGCAGCTGCCGGGAGTGCTGACAACAATCTGCAACATGCTTCGCGCGCGGTCGCAGGTGGCACGCAACGCAACGCGCGACACGCTCATTCGCATTGCGAAATTCCTTGGCGCGCCGTACTTTGGTTTCCTGGTCAAGGAGCTGAGCGCAAGCCTGACGCGCGACGCGCAAAAGCACGTCCTTGCGTACACGATCTACACGCTGCTAAAGGAAATGAAGGGCCAGGTTAGTGTGGGCGATCTGGATTACACGCTGGATCTGATTGTCAGCATTCTGATGCAAGACATCTTTGGCAAGACGGCGGTGGATAAGGACGCTGAGGAATGGACGACCAAGATGAGGGAAGCCAAGGTTCACCACGGCCCCGACTGCTTTGAGATTCTTGCGTCGATCACTGCCTTTGAGAATGTGCGCCCGATGCTTGCGCCTCTTCGCGATATCCTGAGCGAGACGGACACGCCAAAGCGCACAAAGGCTGTGGACAACGTGCTCCGCCATATCAGCGTCGGATTGAATCGCAACAAGACTTACAACTCGAAGAGCGTGCTGGTGTTTAGCTACAACATCATCAACCAGTACTTGGCGATTTCGACCAAATCGGCCAAGGACACTGTGCAGAACCAGCAGGCCGCCGAGCAGAAGTCGCGCTTGAGGCCGACCGTGGAGGATGGAGCGACCGTATACGTGAAGCGCAAAGATGCGCTTGTTAAGCGCGACTACCTTCAGGCAAACGCCCATCGGTTTGTGCAGTTTGGTCTGGATGTCGTGCACCATGGTCTGAGGCGCTCCCGCTTTGACGTGGACGACGCCGAGGTTCTTGGGATGATAGACCCGTTTGTCGATCTTGCTGGCAACGGCCTGTACTCGCGCTACAACTCGATTATTTCCACTTGCTGCAAGATCTGGGCCATCCTGGTGCGGCTCCCGCTGCCGTCAGTGCCAGCAGGCATTCCGGTGGTGATTCGCCGCTTGTTTGCGATCTTCCGCCAGGCGTCCAGCACCGACTCTGACATGATCCAGAGCTGCTTCAAGCTATTGGCGTCACTGTTGCGGTCCAAGAGCGCCGAAAAGCTCATGGAGGACTATAAGCCCATTGAGCTTCTGCCGGAGACGTCGGAAAGCAGAGACGGGACCACGAGCAAGGGCAAGAAGAACGGTCAGACGCAAAAGAAGCATGTGTCGAGGAACGCACTTCTCGACGAGAACCAGCTCCGCGACCTCATCGACTTTATTCGGCCGGACATCGAAGAGCCCGAGCGCCAGGGAACGGCATTCAGTCTTATCCGTGCAATTCTGACGCGGCGGATGATAGTGGACAGTCTTTACACGCTGCTGGACACAATCCGCGAGCTGATGATTACGGCTCAGGCAAGCAACGTCCGCGAGATGTGTCGGCTGACGTGGTTCCAGTTCCTGATGGACTACCCGCTGGGCGAGAAGCGGCTGGCCAACGCAATGAGCTTTATTATGCAGAACGCAACGAGCTATGAGTTTGAGAGCGGACGCACCAGCGCGCTGGAGGTGATGGGCGTGATCATTGATCGGTTTGTGGACGACATTTTCCTGCCGACTTCTGCGGAGCCGTTCCTCCTGGGACTTGTTCTTATCATCGCCAAAGACGAGAGCGCAAAGTGCAGAGAAATGGCCAGCCATCTCCTTCCGGTGCTCATCAGACGATTTGACCACCAGCGGCTTGCGCGTGTGTGGATCTTGCTTGACCAGTGGTCTGCGGGCATTTCCAACAGTTCCAAGAAGGATTTTGCTTCCGACGACCCCAGAGCAATTGCAGAGGACAGGGTCCAGCGGCTGAAGATGCGCGAGCTCGGACGTGCTGCTCTGCAATGCTACGGCATTATCATCGAGCCTCTTGGCGAAAAGTTTGCCAAGCGCCTGCCTCAGTTCCTTTCCACGATTGACACAGCGCTCAGCGTGTCCTTGAGGGCGTGGAAGGAGGCCGAGATGCAAATCAATGCTGGCAACAATGGCGACGCGATCGAGGATCTGGAAAAGACCGCGGCCCAGTTGCACAGCGGCGACAGCTCCCACGAAAGCGCACTGGCGTACTGGGAGACCGCGTATATGGCGATGAACGCATTCGGCAAGCTGTGCAAGGCGCTGCCTCAGCTGATGTTTGGGAGCGACGGCCAGTCGCGGATCTGGCTGCTTGCGGTCCGCCACCTTACACATCCGCATGCGTGGGTGCGGCTGTCGGCGGCCAGGCTCTTTGGCACATATGCGTCGAACGCCGATCCCTCGTGGGCCCTGGCTGCGGCGGCAGCATATTCCGAGCTCGACGAATCGGCGGACAGCGAAGCGCCGGCCGAGTGGGATGTTCAAGAGTACACAGGAGCGCCAAAGAACGTGCTTATGCCCCCGCGCCTGCTTCGCACGATAGTCCACAGCTTTACCGTGCAGCTTGGCAGCCGCTATCTCTCTGAGGAGCTGGGCAACCAGGTCGTCAAGAACCTGTACTTTGTAGCCAGATGCTTCCTTGCGTGGGTTCCGCAGAGCGTGATCGAGGGCGGAGAAGACGCGGATAATGGCAGCGGAGACAGCGACAGCGCGTCAGAGGATGAGGACGATGAAGCCGACAAGAAAGGGATGATCCCCAAGGAGCACAGTCTTCTCTGGCTAGTCAAGCGGGTCAGCGCCATCGGCCGGACGGAGCTTATCCGCGGCCGCGGGCTCGCAAGCAGGAGAACGTACTGCTTCAGATGGTTTGCGGCGATCGTCTCGTCGCTGCCCCCGACGCTGCTTGCGCGCGCCGAGTACCTCACGCCCATGGTGGCCATCCTGTACCGCACAGCCAACGACGAGCAGATGCCCATGTACCCGCTTGTGCTTCCCAATGGCCAGACAAAGGAGCCTGCTGAGCAGCTTGCCGAGATCAAGGCGCTGGCTAATGACGTCATAAAGCTGGCGCAGAACCGTATTGGCGTCACCACATTCACTACTGTGCTGAACAGGGTGCAAAGCGATGTGCAGGGCCGAAGGTATGATAGGCGTGAGAAGCGCAAGGTGCTTGCTGTGGCTGACCCTGGGCTGCACGCCCTGAAGAAGCACAAGAAGCACGTTTCGTACAAGCGCAACGTCAAGGAGCGCAACAGCGAGGCTGCGCGCAAGAAGATCCGCTATGTGGTCAAGAAGGCACCAAACGGCGGCATGTCCTGAGCAATGCGTGTGTGTGCGCTTTCTTTTCTACTTTGGTCGCTGTATCGTTCAGAGATCCTCACGTGTAATAAAAAAGACTACAAGAGCTGAATGTCCATTATTTTGAGTTGTTGTTTTCAAGCGAATGTGACGCCGCCACACAGATCCAAACGTACCTTGTTTTTCTTTCTCATCGCCATTGTCGTCCATTTGGCTGTATTAAATCGGGGAGGGAGGCGCAGCATAAAACCTCTAAAGGAAAAAAAAATAAGCACTTCTGCCTTGTTTCTGCGCTGTGTGTGAACGCGCAGGCTCTATGTATATTGTTGAACGCCTCCTGATAGCTGAGATAATGCGGCCACGCAGCAAGCGTATAGCTAGTATAAGTCGTCGTGTTCCCTTTACCCGTTCACATACCAAGTAAAAAACCCCCCCTCCCACCAGGCTTTTCTTTTCCCTTCTCTACTTGTCTTCAGTTGGTGCTTTTTTTTTTCTTGTTACATATCTACATATATATTTACTCTAGTCGCAAGATAGCGTGGGGAGGGCAAATGGGATTCATATCGCCTAATACGCTTAGCGAGCTGCAGCAGACAGAGCAACACAAGCGCTCGCTTGAAGATCCGCATGGCTTTTGGATGAAACACGCACTGGATCTTGTCGACTGGGACAGGAAGCCAACCGTTGCCATCGACAGCCCATGCAAGGCGCAAATGCACAAGGCGCTCTGGTTTCCCGACGGCAAGCTGAATGTCTGCTACAATGCCGTCGACAGGCACGTGCTGAGTGGACGTGGCGACCAGGTAGCGCTTATCTACGACTCGCCAGTGTCCGACACCATTAAACGGTTCACTTACAACGAGCTTCTGCGCAAGGTCAAGGCGTTTGCAAGCGTGCTTAGGCGCCACGGCGTCCGGAGCGGCGACACCGTGCTTCTGTACATGGCGATGGTTCCACAGACGCTCATCGCGATGCTTGCGTGCGCGCGGCTGGGAGCCATCCACTCTGTGGTGTTTGGCGGCTTTGCGCCCGCCGAGCTGGCCAAGCGCATCCAGGACTGCAGGCCCCGGGTCGTCCTCAGCAACACCTGTGGCCTGGAGAGCAAGACCAAAATAGTGTCCTACAAGCCGCTTCTGGATGAGGCGCTTGCGCTTGCCGGATACAGGCCACAGGCAATCATTATCTTGCAGCGCGAACAGCTCCGAGTGCCGCTGGACGAGGCCAAGGGCGAGTACTGCTGGGACACAGAGATCGACCTAGCCGCGCATGAGGCCGACGGCATCGACTGCGAGATGGTCGAGTCGAACCACCCGCTGTACATGCTCTATACAAGCGGCACGACGGGGATGCCCAAGGGAATTGTGCGCCCTTCGGGGCCCCACGTTGTGGCGCTGCTCTACGCCCAGCGCTACATGTACGGACTGCTGCCAGGAGAGACCATGTTTACGTTCAGCGACTTTGGCTGGACGCTCGGCCACTCCTACGCCGCGTACGGCCCGCTGCTGAATGGGAGCACAACCGTTCTGTTTGAGGGAAAGCCCGTTGGCACCCCCGATGCTGGCCAGATTTACCGCGTCTTCAGCCAACACAATGTGCGTGTCTTCCTGTGCGCCCCCACTGTTGTTGTGGTTCTTCGCCGCGCAGATCCTGATGGCCTTTTCCGCGCCAAGTACGATCTGACCCACATGCGTGGCCTGTTTCTGGCGGGCGAGCGGTGTACTCCAGAGATCCACCGCTGGTGGATATCCACAATCACCGGACAGGTCCCGCCAGCTGACGAGCCCACGATCGCGTGTGGTGCTGAGGTTTGCAACGTCGTCAGCGACAATTGGTGGCAAACTGAGAGCGGCTCGCCTATGACGGGCATCTGCATCGGGTATGGCAACGACGGATCCGGCGTTGTGCCGATAAAGTACGGCAGCGCAGGACTCATGCTCCCAGGCTGCGATCTGCGCGTGATCCGAGTGAGAGAGGAGCTGGACGAGGACGACGGAGTGGACGATAGCCCCGAGTTTGCCGAGCGCGACGAGGTCGGGAACATTGTTGCGAAACTTCCGCTTCCTCCGGGGTTCATTACCACGCTCTGGAACGACGACGAGAGGTTCCATGAAGCCTACTTTAAGCGCTACCCGGGCTACTACGACACCGGCGACACAGGCATGGTTGACAGCGAAGGGTATGTGCACATTTTGTCACGCACAGACGACGTGATCAAAGTGGCCGCCCACCGTTTATCCACGAGCTCTATCGAGGAAGTTATCTTTAACCACCCAGAAATAGCAGAGTGCTGCGTCGTTTCGCGCCCATGCCCAATCAAGGGCCGTGTGCCAATGGTGCTTGCTGCGCTTCGATTCAGCCCGCCTCGCGTTCCAGCGGAGCAGATAAAGAAGGATCTTGTGCAGCTTGCGCGTACGCGTGTCGGCCCTATTGTTTCGCTCTACGCAGAAAACGTCGTCTTTGTTGATCGCCTGCCAAAGACACGTAGCGGCAAGATTCTTCGCAAGATGATCCGCATGATGATCGATACAGTCAGCAAATGCCACTCGAATGCTGAGACGCCTCCTGCTCAGGATAACTGCCCCATCGGAACGCCTGCGACTATTGAGGATGTCAGCGTCAAGAATGAAATGTGGAAGACTATTCTCGATGTCATTGATAATTAGCAAACACATGGAGAGCATGGATTTTTTTCTTCATATTTTCATATCTATAAATATTTACACTTTGGCCAAATTAAATACAGGCTATTCACAGCATATTGCTGTGGCAGATACAGATCCAGATCCAGACGATCCTTAGGGATGTCGATATGCTGATTAGATTCAGTCCAGATGTCGTGGGCAAACTCTTGTCCCTAAATGTCCTACTGTTTGGTTCAATATGACATGCTCTCTTTTTTATTACTTTCTGCACGCCAAACTGTACAATTACTGCTCTGCAATGTGTGTGCTTGAAACACGAGAATTGCTTCAATGCTATCAGATGCACAGAAACTGTATGTCTCTCTAAAAAGTACATTCTATATTATTGTTGCTTTATCTAATAAAAATATTTTTGGAAACACAACGACAAAGGTCATCACAAAGGGTGCTAATGAAGTCAGAAATAGTACTTACATTATTCAGCGTGGTTGTAGTGTCAGTAGCAGCAGCACCAGCAGCACCAGCATCACTAAATACACTGTCGACACGCTCCTACCTCGAAGAGAATGAAAACACCAAAGACTTAGGAAATGAGCGCTTTCAGTGGCCCTGGAGCCAGGACAAGGGTCAGCTGGATATTCAAATTCCATCATCGTCACTGTCCTTTGAGCCAGATGTGACAATTACATCGCTTAGGTGTCTCCAGGCTACATTGACTCTCAAATCCAGATTCAATACTGACTGCTTCCAGGGCTCAAAGTCCTTGTATTTTAGCTCTCCGGGGCAAGTATGCTCACCCAAATGCCTAAACGAGACGGTTGAGCTTTCCAAATATCTGGTTGACAAGTGCAACCTTGCATCAAAGTACACTCCTGGTGACCCGGCAGGGTACAAGCACAAAAACATTGTGTATTTATCATGGGCAGACCAGGACATGGCAAGGCTTGTTTGCAATGGGCCAACTGTGGTTGATGACAATGACAAAAATGCAAAAGCCTGGAAGCAAAATGCTGGGTGCTACAGTGCCATATTTGCTGCAGAAACTGCCCGGGAATCGAACCTGTTGGCAAACGGCGGTTCGGCTGAGGAATATGCATGTAATTCGTGCACAAAAGAGTGGGTCAAAAGGATAGGCAATAGCACACACCATCTTTCCCCGATTCTCTACTATGGCCACATACCCGACTCGGCTCGTCTTGCCTCGTGGATATCAGAGCAGTGCGGGTACATTATGCCTCCGATCAAGTAGAAATACTAGCATTTACTTAATTCCGCTTTTATGCCTTAATAGCATACAAGCTTTGGGTTGGCTCTCTGGCATTGGTAAATGCTCTTTTCTACCATTATCGCTTTTCTCCAACGTAGTTTTATTCTAACGTCAATTAACAGTTCAAAGTCGTAATACCAACAGGATTGAGATATTCATAAATATGGATTCGTCGAACTACATATCGAGAATTCTGTTCCACGCATTGAACGAGGTTACATTTTACAGATACTTGTTCCCTGAAAGCTATTATGAGGGTGTCGTGTTTGAAGGTACATTTGTCGGATTACGCATAGGCCACAATGCATTATCACTCGTTTCTGGAGGCATATGTTGATTGCTATTTCTATGACAACCTCTACTTAGATGTGTCGACGCGGAGTCTATGTAGCGGCAAATCGGCAGAATCGGACCGGATTCTGAGCCAAATTGTAAGCCATATCCTGCAATGCTACGGGAAATATTTCCACTAGAGCCGGAACACATTTAATTATCGGATGATAACGTTTCATTAAATGTGGTTTAGGAAGGTGCATGCGATGCGTTGAGAAGGGGGCTTTTGAGGTCTCTTGCAATAGGAATATCTGTGTATCCGGAAAAACCTACTTTTATTCGTGAGCTATACACATTTCAGTTTCAGTACTACTCCAGCGTCCCGCTCAGGCGTAGAGCTCACGATCCGAGTGTAGACGCCTCTTTCATTCTGCATAGATTTATCGCGTTGCTCCAAACGATGGAGGTAAGCATGTCAAATACATATTTACTAAATGTTAATTTGCCCAAGCTGCCATAAACGTTTACCAAGCCGCTGAGGGTTCCCAGTCCTGCCTATTTCCACATGTAGCCGCTGTCAGGCAAGTATAAACAAGCATGAGATGGCCAATTGCGTCAATATCCCTTGTAGAAATGGTCTAGTCCATCCATTCCTAATCGCTTGCGCGGGAGTTCTTAATTGTGCCTTTAAAGTAGATATTAGCGCCGATTTCCACGAGTATGCGAATGTCGCTTGCAGCTAATTCGCCAAAAGAATATACTCCAAAGTCATTCAGTCAAATACCTGCCAACAAGGTGGAGGTATTATCGACCTTGCCTCAGTTTGGGAATGCACGGGTCGGCAAAGCTCAAAACTCCAGCACTTCAATGTATTTGACTGCGCTGTGCGTTGAAGGGCCTATTCAACTTCCGCCTCTGGGGAGCACGATGTGTTCTGCCCCAGCAACTCTAATCAGCAGCGCCGAACCCGGAGAGTTGGTGTTTATAGCGACAAGTACCGATAGCCAGCGCGTTATCGCGAATAAGCCAGGTGAATTTAGAGGCGAGCATAACAATGTGGCAGATCTTGTTGTCGAAAATCGCACCGGCCCTTGGACCACAGGAGCTGACTCGACAAATGACCGTATTTGCGAATGCTACATAAAGATGAACGAGGGAATGGCAAGTGTATTATGCAATGGGCAAGCTTGTTGGCGAGCAAAGCTTGTAGTGTAGATAACAAAAGCAATTGCGCGAGTCTCATCATCCTTTCTTCTGGCATACTTTAATGCTTGTAGTGGAGTTGCTCTAAATGCGCACGTAGGTGTCACATCAAGTGTTATGAACTGGACAGCCTGCTCAACGACCCGTGGCCGACTTGTCTGTGTTGTCGGATACTAGCCGCAGATATTAAGGTCAACCCCCTTCTCATTAAACGTCTAGCGCTTTTGCGCAGAATAGCCTGCCAACTGCGAACCGTCTCGGCGAAACCAGCTAGCACTTATTCTAAGCTTGTTGGCTGCACCGGCCGTCAAACCAGGATGTTGTTCGACTTGCTTGGTAAGCTTGGTATAGCGGTTGCAGACAAGTACGCACGTCCGTATCAGTTCAGCGCTGCACTTGGGATGGAGGACACAGCCCAGTCAACCATCTTTAATGTGGACATCGAGGTCGCATGGTCTTCTCTACCGAAATCCATAAAATATTGAGATATCGGTCCCCGCAGAGAACACAAAGATGAAGCAGGCCACGCCTGATTGTGGCCAAAAAAAAGGGAAATGCCAAAAGCAGGTCTGGATGCGGAGTTCGGCATGAAATTTCCAATCAAAGGAACAAGTCGATAACAGTAAAATGTAAACACTTTACAGCTTCTTCCCCTTTTTTTCGAAAAGCATTTGTTTTTCCACCTTTCTTCAATTTCCTTTTTTTTTCGTATTAATTTCCTCTCTATCAGACTTGATATTTTCCAGTAGTGTAATCAGACGTTTCTTCTTAATATCTTCAAGCTAGCGCTCGGCATCACGGTTACGTAAGTTCAGAGTGCAAAAACAACAACAACAGAGTCCTATGCATTTTCCGCTTATTTATTCGATTTTGCAGGCGGGAATTCTAATTGCCAAACTACAGACTCGAGCTCTAACACTCGTTAATTCTTTGCATTGTAGTGAGGTGTACACTTGTTTTGACGACTAAAAGCTATTCCGAATTCGCGTCGTTATCTATGGATTCTTTGAGAGACGCGTCAGCTGTCGGTGGGCTGTGGAGGCCCACTGAGCGCGAGCAGAGGGCTTACGCACACATGCTACACCTGGTTGACCCCCAGAGCGAGGGCGCTGTCCGCGGTCAGATGGCTGTGCCCTTTTTGCAGAAATCCGGACTGTCCGACGCCGCACTGGGCGGGATATGGCAGTTGTCCGATGCAGGAAGCAAGGGCCATCTCACCACCCACGAGTTCTACGTAGCAATGAAGCTCATTTCGCTTGCCCAGTCTCAGCGGCCAGTATCGTTGAACAACCTGAAAGACGATACACCGCTTCCTGAAATGAAGGGTGTCGATATCTCGCAACTAGAAACAGCGTCGACTGCAAGCCAGCCACGGCGCGACTCTACGACATCGAGCGCCGGTTGGCCAGGCTCGGTGTCCAACTTGGGAATGTTTGACGAGAGCGGCGCGCCTGAGATTGTCGTCGCGCCAAAGGATAAGGTCCAGTACAAGCAGATCTTTGAAAAGAGCCAGCCTGTAGACGGCGCAATTAGCGGTGCAGCCGCAAGAGCGCTCTTTACAAAGACAAAGCTTAACAACGACCAGCTCAGTAGAATCTGGCTGCTTGCTGATCCGCACTCTGAAGGAAAGCTAAGGCTCCCTGGCTTTGTTGTCGCGATGTACTTTATCAGGCGTGTAATGGAGAACCGCAATTTCGAGATTCCAAGGACGTGTCCGGTGTCGCTATGGCGGTCGGCTGGCGGAGACGTGCATTTGAGGTCGCCGCTGACTAATATCTCCCAGACAAGTCTCGCCAGCATGCCGAATTCGGACATGGTGAATGTCCACTGGGACGTCACGCCCGACGAGCGGAAGCGTTACGACCAGTATTTTAAGAGCCTGGACCAGAACCGTACTGGATATTTGGCTGGCGACGTGCCAGTGAACTTCTTTCTCAAGTCGCGGCTGCCTGATTACCTGCTGTCCAGTGTCTGGGAGCTTGCCGATATCAACCACTGCGGCAGGCTAAGCAAAGATGAGTTTGCAGTTGCTATGCATCTTATCAACTCGAAGCTCGCAGGCAAGGATCTACCCGATAATCTACCATCGACCCTTGTGCCACCGTCGATGCGCAAGGCTGGCATTTCCGGCAGCAGCATGCAAAACATTAGTCCCCAGCTTCACTCGGGGTCTGTGACCGAACCAGGATACCCTCAGGAAGGTCTAAATCGCACAGACTCGTATGCCGCTTCTTCTCGCGGCTCGATGCCGACGGGAATGAGCAGGGCCTCGACCAGCCGCTCCCCGAAGCTGCTGTCGGCAGTTCCAGATGATGCAGAACTTTCGGCGCTCCAGACGCAGCTCGGCCAGCTCGAGGACCTTTCGCGCGGGCTGCAGACACAGCGCTCGAACACGGCAAACCAGCTTGCGCTGGCAAGCTCGCGCAAGCAGGAGCTGGAGGTCCGGATTTCAGCGCTCAAATCGTCGCACGAAGCCGAGACGCGTATCAACAAGGAGCTGCTAGACAAGCTCGAGGCGGAGGAGGAGCAAGTGAGCGCACTGCAGGCACAAGTCGCCGAGGAAAGCAAACGTCTTGCTGTTGTCTCTGCTCAGCGCGAGCAAATCGAACAGGACGTCCATCGCGTGCAGACGCGTCAGATTGCTCTCCAGCAAAACCTGCGCCAGGCTCAAGAAGACGGACAGCAGCTTAACATGGAGATTGGAAGGTTAGAGCAGGAGAGAAGACGTCTTGAGCAAGTCATTTCCGTTGCCGAAAGCCAGATAAAGCAGCAGGAGGAAAGCAACAGGGGCCTCAACGCAAGGGCAAGCGGTCTGAAGAGTGAAGTCGCAGAGCTAGAGGAAAAGGCAACGGCAGCGACTACGCAGGCCACGATGTCGGCAACCGAGCAAGAGTCACTTAGCTTTGAAGATATCTTTGGCACTGGGGATGAACATCCAGACTCTACTGATGCGGTAGCATTGGATAGGCAAGTAGTCGGTAGCCAGGGTGCCACCGATGGGCCTTCCTCGAAAGACGTCTCTGTTCCATACAGTGCACCACCACAGCAGCAACAACAACAACCGGTGTCGAATGTGTTCTCAGGTATGCCCTCGTTCGGCCAACAGCCCGCCATCTCGGGTGTGCAGTCCACTAGTGCCGATGCCTTTGCTTCCTTTGGGTCGCACGCTGACGACCCGTTCGAAGCATTCTTACAATCAACCGCATCGGGTCCTGGGCCGATTAGTCGCTCTGCAACGGCCGAACCAGCCTTTGGCGGATCCAGAAGGCTGACCGAGGCTGCAAAGGCAACATCCGATCCACGCAGCGTGACCAGCACGCCAGCTCCCAACACAAGCGCCACACCAGCGCACAGCATGTCGTTCAGCCAGGGAGGGGCAAAGTCGACACCGGCGTCTCCATTCGTCGACAATGCTACATTGTCTACAGCCTCCATTCTTAAGAGCAGCAGCGTGGAAGTGCCAAAGGCTGGGTTTGCAGCTGATTTCAGCACCGCGTTTGGAATGCTTCCCGGAGGCAGCACGCGTGTGATCAACCAGGATTTGGAGAACTTTAACAGCAAGTTCCCAGATGTTAGTAAGCTGGACCTGGTTACCGAGACTTCGGTTGAGCCTGAAGCAAGCGCCGCAGATGCAGCACCGGCTAAAGAAAACAGTAGCCAGACAGAAGGTTTGACGTTTGAGTCTGTGTTTGGGGCGAACGAGGGAAATGGCACGCACAAGCAGGCAGAGGACAGCAAAGCAGAGGACAGTGCAGCGGGAAAAACGGACAAGCAGTCAGTAGTATCGACCGAAAATGCTGCTTCAATCGAGTCCAAGGACAATGCTAAGAACGACAATGGCAGCAACAGCAGCAAGGCAAACGGCAAAAAGGACAAGAGCAAGGATGAGGACGACGACTTTGTGCCTCCGCCAGTGGTCAAGCGCACTAATGGTATGGACGATTGATGGGCAACAGGAATGGCTCTGGATTGTGCGCTGGTTCATTTTGTTTTTGCTTTCTTGTGTGTTGCGGGTGCAAAGAAAGGGAGAGTGTGAATTCCTTTATTTGCCTGCAATGTGCAGTATCAGCAGGCACCAGCGCCACGATTGTTTGCTTTATTCTATTCTTTTCCGTTTGCTCATTTCTTGGGAGGGCTGGTGTTGGATGTAGAAAATGTGATCCACAAAACCTCCTCTTTCCTTCATCTTTATCTTCCTGGCATTTGTGTCTTGTGGTGTGTTTATATGTGCAAACTCCCTCTTTGGAGCAAGTTTGCGGAGCGAGTGTATTTGTAATCTACGCGATGACTTTTAAATGTCAGTATATATATGGCGAGGATGCTATATATTGTCATACATACAGACATGCGAATAACCACGTGTGGTTTCCATTTGCAAATCCGAACTTTGCAATAGTAGACTAATCATTTATTCAATTACTATCGCCCAAATCTGTAGCATCTGTGCGGCCAATGTCCCGAGTGTTGTCGATATTCCGGTCGTCTTCGAGCAACCGGAACAGCACCCTGAGTGGGAGTCCGGCGTCGATGCCGAAACGGACGACGGCGGAGAAGCGAGAGCAGAAGCTTCGTGAGCAGAGCAAGGAGTTTGAAGAGCAGTGGGCAAAGGGAGAATGGCCAGAGTGGGTCAAGAAGGGCGAGCACTACTACGAGCGCAAGATGCTGACCGAGATGGGATACAACAAGGATCGGGTCGTGGAGGCACTCGAAGTCAACGACTTTAACTTGGCCCAGGCAACCGACTACCTATTGTCATCTTGATGATTACTTTTTCAGCATCCTGTCTTTCATATTTTTTTCCTCGAGTTATTTTCTAATTACTAATCAATTTACCATAAAAAAATGTGGTCTTTGTCCTGACCCCCTTTCTCGCCAAATAAAGCCCGTTTATATTTCACGACGAGCATAGCGGGAATGGTCTGCTATATCTGGCAGGGCACGCACTGCGCCGTATCGAAACATTTGCAAAGTACGTAAGCCTTACTCACTTTCGCTGCTTACTGAGAACTAAGCAGCGGAATCTTCTGGTTAATTGATCAGATGACGCTGAAAAGAGCAGAAATAACGGAATTCGGTCGGCATTTTCGCAAAAGAGTATGAAGGACAGATAAAGAAGGGTCGTAATGCACAAAGGCAGTTGTGCCAATTTCCCGTTGTCGTGCTTCAATATCCTGTTCAAAACTTCACATGCTTGTTTGTTTGTATTTTTTGGCTGGGAAAACCCCCCGGGAATTTCCCGCTATCAGCAACAATGGAATAGAAGAAATATACAAGGTCCGTCCAGGGAGCCAAAAGAAGAAGGAGCTTGCAGAGTATAGCTACTATACAAGGCATTCCGCTGGACCAGCTTATTCGGGTCAATGTCTTGTGCAGGACACATATTTCGGATTATATATCCAACGGGCATTTAGACGCGCGGAATACGGAGTGGCATGTGCACGGACTTAGAACACTAGAATTTCGCTGGTAATATGGTGGGGAAAGGGTAGCAACCTTTCCGCGCGTAAGGCGCACGCAAGCCGTGCTATCGGCGGCCACATTTTATTTTTCTTTTGGGTCATATGGCAGAATCTGCACATAGGATCCGCTCTCAGGTGGCATATTCAAGTGGACCAAGCGATCCACTATATTCGTAGGAGATAAGCTTGTTTCCGCTCAAGCTAGTTACTACACGGCATCCCGGACATCCGCTCTATTCTAGGAAAAATAAACCACAGCATCGGCTGTAGATGGAAACTGGTGCTCCCGGATGAAAAGATGTTGGAGGCAATATTAACGGGTCCGACTACGCCCCGTTGAAACGAAAAGGCTGTGGTGGGTATGTTGGGGGAGGGAGTGTGGCAAACCAGGAGACGCGAAAAGAGCCGCCCCAGTGAACGAATAGTCCCTGTAGCGCCCGAATTGTCAGAGTTGGGTCCTTTTGTTTACCTCTTGGGCGAGGAGGATTCGTGGATAAAGGCAAAATGGATCATTGCATTGGCTGACGGAGTGGAATTTTTGTCATCCCCAAGCCTCGAGTGCTGAGCGTAAACGATCGCATAAAAGGGAATTTGTCCGCCTAGCTTTTTGGTTTCTTTTTCCTGTTAGCTTTATCTTTAATTTTTTTCTGCTTTTTGCTTTTTGCTTTTGCCTCGAGTCTAGATCCTTTCTTGTTTATAGAGTGTGTGTGCGAATGCCTTGGCTATCTACCCTTGGCCTTGTTTATCCTGTTTCGATACCCGCTGTACCGGTTTGGCCTTATTATATCCTAGACTTTCTATTATTCTCTTTTCTTTATTTTCATATTACGCGTATTTGTCTCCGATCAACACGTCTTTCTCACCTTGTGCTCTGCAAAAAAAGGAGCAAGACAGTCCGCGTTTCTTCACCCTGTTACCGCCAAGACGCATTGCACATAAAGAACGTGCCAAGGCTGAACCAGCTTTGACATTCTCCCTATTTAGCTGATTGTTGTTGGAAGGGTAAGTTTCTACCATTTTTTTCTCCGGTTCTTGGCATTCAATCCCTTCGGTCTTCCCTGAAGCCTGATGGCGGCCGGCAGGCTTGGTTTCCTTTCTGCCCACATATGAGACAGGCCCTTGCGAGCCACAGACAAGTAGCTCGCAATTCTAGCTCACTCTCATGCTCTTCCGCAAAGAACAGCACGGCCTGTGATTTCCTGTTTTTTTTTTTGACTTGGCAGGTCTCTGCTCCATTCCAAAGTTTGCCCAGGTACAATGACAGCGCAAGTGATGCGTGCATGTGCTGCAGCTAGAACGTACTTTTCCGCAAGTACTATCCAGGAAAATCTTTGGCAGACGCCAATGTCCGCCACTTCTTTCCAGCCTCGCGCTGCGCAACGGCTGCTGGAAAATGGAGGCTTCCCTTAATCATGCGATGAGCATAATGATGTCTTTATGCGCTGACAACCAAGGTGCTTGGTCTTGTCATAACCCGCAATCATACTTTTCCACCCTCTCTAGGAAGCTCCTCAAAGCTTGGCACCCGGAAGCAATGTATAAGACCCGCGCAGCATCTTTCGCTTTTTGACACCACTTTTACTCATCTTTTTGTACCAAGCTAACACATCCTCTGTTAATACATATAGCGATCCACAACCCCCATTCGGTCTGCTGGACAAGCCATCGCAATGGCCGATAACAAACATAATGACGACCTCCAGACCACGGCTGCGTCTACGCTGCCAACAGTGCCGACAAACCCCCCGACCTTGTTGGTGGGTGCAGTCGAAGAGGCGGCAGCAGCACAGGCTGCGAAAAGGGCCATGTCTAAGGAAAACGGCACTTTACCACGCGCAAAAACGCTGACTTCGGTTGCGGCGGAAGCCCAGC
>JANBOT010000035.1:0-28920 GCA_027575385.1 Coemansia sp. RSA 2399 | reverse complement strand
CTTTTAAATGTCCCGAATTCGGGCATAGTCCTTGTATATAATCTCTTAAACATGTGTTCTGGTCTTTGCAATGAAGTTTACTAATATAGAATACGAAAAGGTAAACAAAACGAAGTCTAAGGCTATTAGAAACGTTGGAGAAACAGTGGTGAAGAGGAGGGAAAGATAAGCAGAGAAAACTTTTTGCAGGCTGAAAACAAAAGCAGTGCCTACTACTTCACGCGTGAATAGCGCAGCCGTTTCTTGCCCATTTTCCACGCTCTCTTTTCTGGCAGCTGCGCCGCTCCGCAATCTACCTGCTGCAAAAGAGAGCTCATCTCTGGCGCGCCTACGAGCGGAGGAATAAAGGCAAACGTGTCGTGCATGGTTGTTTTGCCACACAAAGCTTTGGCCATATCACAGCTTATCGGCCACCTACAGGTACAAATAAGGCACCGTTGGAAAGCCAGTCGTCCCCTCTTCAAAAGGCATCAATAAAAGCAAAGGGTATTTAATGACAAAAGTGAATAAAAAGAAAACAAAGACGTAGAGCAGGGAAGCAGCGAAAGAAAAAGAAAAAGAAAACAATCATGCAGGCAATCAATCCCCTAGTCCTGACACAGCCAAAAAACAGCTTTTCCTCATGCACGTCTACGAATTTTCTGATTGGCCTGATTGCCTTGCCTGCTTAAAAAAAAGCGAAAATGCACTGCCTCCCAAGGCCTACAGGCTTGGAATTGGGAGGGGGAAAGAGAAAAACCTTTCTCCCCTTTCTCCCTATTTTCCTGTTTTTGACAACGAACCCCTTCTAACTGCTATGCATTAATCCCAGCTGTGCACCAATTAATGTATATCCATGATATGTTGATCCACTACCTGATATGTGCACAGCACATACTGAATTGTTAGCATTGATTGGCACGACATGCTACCTGGTATGCACACAGTGTACACCAAATTGCTAGTGTTGATCAGCATGACACTAGTTGTTAGGAAATGCTCTTTTTATAGCCTCCTCTATTTCTTTTCATGCATTTTGTGTATCCCTAAATCTCTTAAGTGCTGCTTCTTTCTGTGCCTTTGCTTCTGCATCAATTTTAGCTTGCTTCTCAGCAATATACATTTCCCTCTGACTATTCAGAATGTTGAAATCTGTAATAGAAAGTTCAAGTATTCCAGCACTTGTGGTAACAGTGAATACCTTTTTTCCCTCATTATATATCACTCTCCTTTCCTCAGTAAAGAATTTGCTCTTAAAAATATCAGACATACTTTGTTGTTTAGTTCGTATTGTTTCAATGTGTTGGATGATGAAATTGTGTTTAACCTAGTTAAAGATTTGAGGAGGGGATGTAAGAGCATCATGTCCTTGTTTATATAGTGCCAGTGGAAATCTCATTAGCCTGCTCATTCAATTAGCTGAATTTTTCATCAATTTCTGCACAATGCTAGCATTTACAATTAAAACTGTGTCACATTGAGATTGCTGATAGGCTGTTAAAACACAAAGATGGTGTCCCATGCTTAAGTTTGGGGCCAAATTATATGTTAGAAAGAGAAGACTTTAAGAACACAAATTAATTGTTTGAATGAAAGGGCTTTATAAATGCTAATTAAATGTTTAAAAGATGTCTTTGTGAACACAAATTAATTGTTTGAACAATTTACTTTGTAAATGTTAATTAGATGATAAAAAGAGTGGACTTTATGGACACAACTTAATTGTTTGAAAGAGGGGACTTTAAAAACACAAATTAATTGTTTGTAAGATAGGACTTTGTAAATGCTGTTGTGGGGTGCTGTGATGGGTGTTCAGTTCCAATCTGCGCACATCTAATGTTAGTTGTAGTATGTATGATATCTCAATATAATAATACTTAAATCTATAAATCGCTAAGGAGAAAAGAAACTGAAACAATGCAGCCGTGATTGCAGCTGCTTATAAACCAGTGTGGCAATTACTGTGATGGGCTCAGGAAATGTCCGCACTGCAGACCATCACATGGGGATCCCATCATTTACTGCGTCCGCTAACTGCCAGTGTGACAATAACCAATTATTAGCAATCTTTTGGACACTCTCTTTTAGTCCAACAAATTTATATTGCCAACAAAATCACTCTAATTGAGCAGTAACCAGATGGTATGTGAATCTAAATTTTCCATTTTGACATGACATTCTGCAATTTCAGTGAAGATGTTTATTCTTTTAACCCATTACCACTGGAATTTATCCACATAATTTTATGGAAATATTTCATATGATTTTGGAACATCTAGATGGGCATTCCACAAGCACAAATAATTAGGTTTGGATGGTAGACACATTATTTATGAGTTTTGAAAATTAGGATGTACCTTGTTTGATGTCATAGCCACATTTTGAGACTGTCAGCCAACCATCCCAATTATCGCTTATACTACAGGTTGCTATTTATCTATTTAGTTGCATTATATATTAAACATTGCATCTTTTTTCATATCTTAGCCTCTCAAGCCAGAAATTGCAAATAGTTTTGTTTGTTCATGTTACCTCACCATAACTGGCCAATGACATCCTAATTTGGCCATTTAAGCATTCAGCTCAACTACACTATTATCCATTAGCTTGAGCCCTGTTCAGTTTATCTGACTGTATATATACCTGCAATACCTCTCTATTGATTACATGACTGAATCTTTAAATCATTGTCATCCTGTGTGATCAACCATTGATTTTAGATGTCTAGCAATCTGCAATTGATTAGTCAAGTTTTATTTGTTTAGGTCAGGTGCTTCACTTTATTGTAAGTTTCCCTACTATCTGGGGTAGAAACATTTTAAACTTCTAGTCTCTTTCTTTTCAGATTATTTTGTGAAGAATAGTTTTGTGGCTTTGTGTTGAAAATACATTCTTCTCAACATTCCCAGTCAGAGGTGCAGTTACAGTGTTCTGCAAAATATTAATTTCCCTAATAACTGACAACTATAATTTTCAGTGTAACTGCATCTATTATAGTTTCTCTTCAAATTATATTTCACTCTACTGATATGTGATATAATTATCTAGTTAAATGCATATTGCCACACAATTATCAAACCTAACTTGTGTGATTTAGTGAATGTTTCATCATTCTGCCTCTCTTTTTACCAGTGCCTGCAGTCATTTAACTACATAGTTTGTCCTCATTCGCGCTTTCTGTGCCCATTGCTACTGGGCCTCCCGGATTACTTCAGAGCATTCTTGTGCTCCCGCCGTCTCCCACCCTGGGTGGCTTTGGGTTTCGAGCCCCAGATCACTGCTGGCTAGAGTCTCGCACTCTTCCAGCAGTGATGTTGGCATCTTTTCCTTAAGTGTTCATGCTGCTTCTTGCAGCAAGGTCATCCAGCACCCTCGGTGGGTTCATCCCTGTCTGGCTTCATGCCCTAGGTGGCGGCCCACTTCTGCTGCTCTGTGCAGCAGCAGTCCCTTACAAGTTTGCTGCTGCACCATTTTTCTCAAGGGAATCTGCTCTGCTGCTGCTGCCAGTACAGCCTCCTGCACTCCCAATCCCTGTAGCATTTTTTGTTCTGTTTTTTCTGCAAATAAATCCCACTGCTCCTTTGTGACATTACTGCTGGTGAATCTGTGTTGTTGCTGTTGTTGCTTTTGATGTTGATGTTGCTGTGCAATTTCTGCTGGTCCTCTGGGCACAAATATGCCTCCCAGTTCTGTCCAGTACTGGCAGTGGTCCTCCCCTAGGGTAGATTGCCCCATCACTGCTGCTTGTCAAATCTGTCTCTCCAATGCCTTTGACACAATGATGTAGTCAATTGTGCATATGGGGATTTGTATGTGGATACATGTGTCCGCTGCTATTGTTCCCATGGAGCACTTTCCAGGTGCCTGCATATTGTCCTTTGCATATTGTTTGCCCAAAATTTGACCTTGTTCCCTCAGCCCCCAGAGCTCCTCATTGAGGTTGCCCATGAGAGCAATGGTCATTTGTTCTGTTTTGGCTCCTCAAAGCCATTGTGTGATTTGGGAATCTGTGGCTTCCCTGCTTTCCCTGTTTGTTTGTCCTGGTGGGTGATATATTACCATTCAGTGCAGCTGCTGCTGGCTTAGGGCCAGTTTTACCCTAATTGCCATGTCAAGCTCAATTACCCTGTGGTTTTTTGCCACCTCCTATTTTATTTTTCTGCTGTGCATGTGGGCAGACAACATGATTGCCTTTTTTGTCTGTGCTCTGTGTCTGATGTAGTGGCTATCAGGTGGTGCCCTTATCTGCTGAGTGCTATTTGATTGTTCTGCACATCTGCTTTCCTCCAGTGGGTTTCTGAAATCCCCAGTTTGTCAGCACCAATTTCCGTAAATACTTCTGTTGGCATGTCCATTGTTTCCACTCCATTCATTCTGTTTGGGTTGATTGTGCCTATAATTATTGAATTATTGTTAGTTGTTCCCCAGCTTGGTGCTAGGGCCATTACCTGCTGCCATTCAGCTGGCTGTGTTATTAGTGTGTCAGGTTCTGCTGCCATAGGCCACTGCACCCATTGTGCTCTGTGTCTAAGTATTTCTGTTATTTATTATCTTTTTTGTCATTTTCTTTTTTTACTTATTTAACTTCTTACAGGCCCAACTGTTGGCCACCCTTCCTCTGACATTACCATGTCACTATTTTCTCAGACACAATGTCAAATATGTTTAAGGAATCTATCTGCATTGTCTGCTGGTGTTTCACTGGCAGGAGCTAGATGATGGCTGCATTATGGATGGGGACATCACAGTGTCATTATATTAGAATATATTAATTGCTTGACAGCTATCACCAAAGCTTTCCCAATCTGGAGCAGAAACATATACTCTGATGGTGGAGGTGTCAATGCCCATCCATTCCTACTCCTATTTTGCTACAGGCATGAATGCTGTTGGATAGCAATGAGCTGCACTATCAGATGTATTTGACTTTTATAATTTGATGTTCTTCATAACCCTAAGCTGGCTTGCATTCTCATGGTCCTTTGGAAGGTGATGCTCAATAGTTTTGCAGACTATTCTATTAGCATGGTTATAAATTGGCAATGCTTGTCTGCATCTGTCATATTAATAATTTGGACCACACATTTTCAGAAATTATAGTGGCACTGCAGATAGTTCCCATCCACTTTAGCTTGCACAGCTCTGCTTCAGCATGCACATTGACAGTAAAGGTGGTAAACATGCCCTGGAGTTTATCGAAAATGACTACTGATTCACAACTGGGGCCAGTCATCAAGTACATCTTTCATGCTTGTAGTCATTGCTACTGCAATTTCATTGTCAGAAATGTCATTTTTAATTCCACAAGTGTAGGTATGAAGCTTGCACAGCCAAATTGAGACATTGGCTGTCTTATTAAAGGGTGTAGGGTGTTGGTAGATTGAGGTTATGGTTTTGCAGGTGTCTTGGGCTCTGGAGGTTAACATTTCAATAACTTTAGTATATTCAGACATACTTGAGTTTATGTCCAAGTATGTGTCCAAGTCATGGGGTAGGAAGTAGCAAGTTATTGTTATAGAAGATATGGGTTGGGGCTTGGCTACCCAGGTCCTCCACCAGCATTGAGATTTGTATCAACAAACTTGTCATATTCAAAGGTACCTAAAAAGCTAAGGAGAGGAAAAGTGGAGAATAACATGTTCCTCACACATTTGCTTGTTAGGAGAAATGGGTTACTTCCAAAACAATAACTAAGTGATTGTTATGCATCATATCACGAATCACTGTTTGCGCACTTGATTTGGCAAATTAAGGTGTTTCTGAATCTGCCCACAGCATTTGTCAAGTATACTCATTTTCAATTTCCATTGGGGACAATTAGTGAGTTCCTGTAGTTTTATTGGAAACACATCAAGCATCAGTGTTGACAATATATAAATAGTATTTTCTTTTCTCATTACAGGTAATGTGTTGCACTCAAAACAGATATGTATGTGGATTGCAGTGCAATGACAGCACACTGAACAGTGTGTGGATATAAATATAGTTTGTATCGCAATATAAGCAAACATTCTCTCACTTGACTGATGCATACTATTGTATCTGACATCTAACCAGAAATAGATATTTATTGAACAGTAAATGATTATTGCCACAATGTAGGATTTACACCAATGCTGACCAGTTCTTCCCAGATTTCAATCAGGACATTGCATGATGAGTGGTTGTTGAACAGAAATACAATTCAAGTTTATTTGATTGGCTATACCCAACAATATGCTGATATTGACAAACATGGTTGATGTTTTATGCTGTCATCTAATGATTCCCATGCATATAAAAAGGTTGTTTCCCTGTCCATAATTTCAAATATATCAAAAAATACTCAGCAGCAAATAAAATCCATTACCAGGTTGATATATATCCACTACCAGCATACCAACAAACAAATTATAAAAAGATGTGTGAAGAAACTTGCATGAGCTGCAATAAATTCATTAAGAAATATCCACAGTGTAGAAGAAGTGCAATTATATCAGGAGTATGTGAGGTTATTCAAAAAAAGAATTGTGGGCCATGCAGAACCATCGAGAAGCTGAAGAAGGAAGAGAGGGAAAAGGCAGTGGCAAAAGCAAATGAGACAAAGACAGGTTAGGGTCATAAATGCTGTTTCATCAACATATAAACAGTGAACTTTATCCATCATTTTCAATGAACATAGTAAATCTCTCAACACATCATGTCAAATGAGTGTTGTGTTGCTCTAAAGAAAATTCAATGACAAATTTACTCAGTGCCATATGATATTAGTAAATATATCCAACATTAGAAAAACCAGTCCTATCAGATTAAAGCACAATGTGCTTGAGTGTCAAGGCAAGTTTCATTTCTCCACTAATTCACAGTCATTTCCAGGAGGTAGTTGAAACTACACTCATACTACAAGTTCAATGAGACAAGCATATCAACTTTTGCCAATGTAACAAGACATTATTAGCTACCTTGATTCTGAAAGTTACAAAATGGTTGATGTATGATAATAATTCGAGTATGTGCACATTTATAGATCCAATTGGGTTGAATCTGAATGCAAATATAGGATATCTGCCAAATCTTATCAAAATAAAGTTTTAAAAATATGTTCAACCCCCAAAGCTTTGAATAGAAACAGGAGTGCTAAATATAATAAAATATATTGATGATGGCAGCAATTGGGGACCAGAATGCACTATATAACCAAACTCTTGCTCCTGCTAAATTGCTACTCTCTGCATAATTTCCACACATTCCAACATTTGCACAATGGCACCTACTGTAAAAGTAAAAGTAACTGTGACATTTGTCAATCCTTTTCATATGGGAGACTTTTCTTATACCTATGAATCACACAAATCTCAATATGAAGCAAAGGTAGATGCAATTGCTTATGCTAAATGTGAGTTCATCAAAGACATGGTAGCTAAATCCAAGCGACATGTACCAATTAATAATTATTTGAAGATGAATAATATTAGACTTGAGATTACAGAAACAGAAGTACAAGATTAGTAGACATTATATAAAATAACACTGTGTTACTTTACAAGGTATGTTGAAAAATTAGGCAATCAGGGCATTGGGTATTTGTTGCCCTGTGAGATGTTAACATTATCTTTTAAACATTCAGGTCATATACAAAACTCTCTGGAAAAAAAGAAGGAACAGTAGATTGCCATGAACAATTCTCATCAGGAAGTACAGGGTTGATTTTGAAACAATTTTGAAGCAATTTCAACATCATGTTGATTGCATCTCAAGATTTTGACTGGATATTTGATGTGTTGTATCTACATTTTGGGTAGCAGTGCCATGTATACAAATGTAGCCTACAGTCATTCCAGATGTGGCCCCAGTGTGCTATATATATTGGATACTATTTTTGTGAACCTATTTATAAGCATTTCATAAATATATGAACAGGTGGATAAGATGAATTGAAGTAGAAATGTATTTTGTTCATAATATTTGTTACAACCAATTTCTTGTTATGGCTTCAAAACCAAATATAATTCTTGTGCCTTACACACATCCACACACTGGAAGAGAGGAGGTCTATCCCTAAGATAAAAGACCCTATTCTGCTAGCTTTGAAGCAGTAAATGTGGCTAAATGTATAATGCTGAATGGTGGTTCATGGATTTGAGAGGAGTTGTATTCCTCTGCAAATAAACATGTAGGTAAACTAACAAAACTGTATCCTTAAGTTGCCACACAGCCTGGGTTTATGAACATGAAGGGTGTGAGTGGTACAGTTAGATCATGTAGCCAAGGAGGGAATGTCATTGTTCCTTGTTTATTCCTTGGTCAATTTCCCTTCAAGAGAAGCAGAAACTTGTTTTTTTTCTCCCTGGTTTACTACCATACTCATACCTACACATGATGTTCATGGTTAGAAATGTCAATATATTCCAAATTGTAAACAAAATAATACTAAAGTTGTTTCAGAATCATATGCAATGCTAGCCTCATACCTGTAGTTTACAGTGATGGAGCATTATGGTGATTGGAATAGCCTGGTCTGGCCAAGGGCTACTTCTTCATTCTAACTGCAGTTCCCTTCTTTGAATTGCAGAGTGACTGGTGACGTGCTAGCTGTTGAGCAGTATCAAAGGATTTCCCACAGCCGCAAATATGGTCCATTGTTTAATCAGGTTGGTTGTTGAGTATTCTGTGGGATGTGTGAATAATGTGTTGGTGATTGATAGAAAATGGGTGAACAGTGGAAAGATTGTCATCCTTTTATATGCCTAAAAATTCCAGAAATCCAATGATGATATTCCATGAATTGAAGCCAAAGAAGAAGAATAGGCTACAAGAATTATAAATAAATTCTTACAATGTGTAAAAATAACTAATACTTCTATATTTGGTTTTGGTTTGAATGTATGCGAAGTACCATAAAAAGATTCGCACATCTGACTGGAAAAACATGAGGCTAATATCTGAATCGGGTGGAAATAAAATATAGAATTTATAAATAGAAAAATTATTTTTAGGCTGTGGCCGATGCAGAGCTACTACTGCCATTTCCTGCAGCAGTCAGCGAATCCTTCCCGTCGCAGTTCTTTCCAAAGACAGCTGCTGACCGCGCCATTGTGCGCGACGCTCTAGAGATTGCATCTGTCATATAGTAGTTTTCGATGACTTTGATAAAGCGGGTGTCCAGTTTGCGTCCGCCGCACACGCGCAACTGCTCGAGGCCAAGCTTGGCAATGCTTGCGTCTGTTCTGCTCAGCTCGTCGTAGTTAACCAGAGTCGGACTGACATCGGCCATCCGGGAACGCAGCGTCGCTACGTCATCGTAGGGCAACGTGAGCCCAGCAACTTCAGAGAGAGCGCGGACGATCTTCCAGTCCTCGCGCGCACTGCCAGGAACGCCAACGGCTTGGCGTGTAAGTTGAGCGCGGCCCTCCGTGTTGACATACGTTGCAGTCTTTTCGGTGTAGGCGGCAGCCGGCAACACAACGTCGGCAAGGTGTGCGCCAGCGTCGCCGTGGTGGCCCTGGTATACAACAAAGGCGTCCTGCGGAATGTCGGCGGGGTTGATTTCGTCTGCGCCCAACAAGTATATGAACTGACCCGGCTCATTCGACGACCGGCCGTTGGGAACAAAGCCAATATCCAGAGCTGCAGTGCGTCCAGCCGCATACTGAAGAACGCTTAGTCCATTCCACTCGTCAGTCACAAGCTGCGGCACACTATCCGCCAGGCGCGCAACAGCGGCAAGAACATCGGCTCCGTTAGCCATCTCGCTGACAGAGCTGCCTACGATAACGAGCGGACGCTTGGCTGCGCGCAGCTTCTGTGCAAACGCATGCTGTCCCTGTGCAAGCGATTCGATAGCCTGCGCGGTTGGGCCTACATGATCGTACTCGTACGTCAGATCAACGCGGTCTCCGACGACGCCAAACTCGGCGGTTGAGGCAAGATATGGTTTGCGCAGGCGCGCATTCAGAACGGGCGCCTCATGACGGGGGTTGGTGCCGACTAGAAGGACGACATCGGCGTCCTCGACGTTTGCAATCGACGTATTGAAAATATAGTTGGAACGCACATCGGCGCCATACGCAGGCGTGGTGCGGTTGTTCAGAGCGTCGATGGAGAGATTCTCCGAGCCCGCGGCATTAAGCAAATCCTTCAGCGCCACCATCGATTCTGCATCGGCCAGGTCGCCAGCAACAGCGCGGATTTGGTTGGCTGACGTTGAGCGGAAGCGGTCGGCAACGAGCTGCAGCGCATCCGCCCAGCTCGAGGGCACGAATTTGTCGCCGTCGCGGACCAGCGGAGTCGTCAGGCGCTGGCGCTTAAGCCCGTCGTTGGCAAAGCGCGCCTTGTCGGAGATCCACTCTTCGTTGATTTCGTCGTTGGTGCGTGGAATGACGCGCATCACCTCCTCGCCGCGAGAATCGACGCGGATGTTGGACCCCAGGGCATCCATGACGTCGATGCTCTCGGTGTTCTTCAGCTCCCAGGGCCGCGCAGTAAACGCATAGGGCTTGGATGTGAGTGCACCGACGGGACACAGATCGATGATATTTCCAGACAGCTCCGACAGCAGCGGCCGGTTGACGTAGGTGCCGATCTGCATGTCGTTGCCGCGGCCTGTGGTTCCGAGTTCGCCAGTGCCAGCAACCTCGTTCATGAAGCGCACGCAGCGGGTGCAGTGGATGCACCGGGTCATTGTGGTCTTGACAAGCGGACCCAGATCCTTGTCCTCGACGGAGCGCTTGTTCTCGTAGAAGCGGCCGCGGTCGGTTCCGTACCGCATCGACTGGTCCTGAAGATCGCACTCGCCGCCCTGGTCGCAAATCGGGCAGTCGAGCGGATGGTTTGCCAACAGAAACTCCATTACGCCCTCGCGCGCTTGCTTGATCTTTGGAGTATCAGTCAGGATGCGCATGCCAGGCCCCACAGGCATCGCACACGAGGCTGCCATCTTTGGCGACTTTTCAATCTCCACAAGGCACATGCGGCAGTTGCCCGCAATTCCGAGCCGCTCATGGTAGCAGAAGCGGGGGATCGTGACATTGGCCTTTTCAGCAGCCTGGATAATCGCCGACCCTTCCTCTACCATAATCGGCTTTCCGTCAACAAACACCTCGATTTCCTTGCGGTATGCGGCTGACGCTGTGAACGCTCTACGCAAACCTACCTTTGATTAAACACCCCCCACCGTTAAAAGTCGATTGTGAGATTAGCTTCGCAAAAGGCCAGAGATATCCGAAAAAAGAAAAAAAAAAAGTGATTGGGAAAAGCGCTCTGAATCTTTCCATAATTTACCTTGCCTTGTGGTGCCAAGAAGCGCCCTGGATGTTGAAAGTCGAAGCATTTCCACAACGAATAAAGTGTGTCTCGTCAAATGGAAAAGGAAAATAGAAATATAGTGAACGAGCAAGAGATAAGATTGTTTTATTTCTGTTTTCACTCTCTCAACGTGTTTTTCTCATCGATATCACAAGCTTTGATTTGATTGGACGCTTGATCAGCTTTCACTTTATATGCCCCGCTGGCCGAAATAGTGCATAATAATTCTAATTGCCCTCCTAGATTTGCTTTCGCCTCTACCCGTCACTGACTTTCGCAAATATTGTATTTTAAATGATGGCACACCCAGCTTCGCAATGGCATCCAATCCACGACACATTCTACCGGCTGCATCGCATCTACCAGATGCAGTGGGCTGGCCTTGACCTCAGCAGGTTCCGCGTGGCTGCAGCACCGTTCGGGGGACCGATAGCACTGGTGCGCGACGACCGACAGCTGCTGGAAGCAGGTGCAGCGCCAATGCTGGACTCTTCAATCAGTGTATTTGCAGCAAGCGGCGCATCCATTGGACGGATCGAGTATGACGGACTTGTGCGGATAGCAGCGTTCAGCTGGAATTCGCGCGAAGAGTTGGTGTGCGTGCAAGAGGACGGGAACGTGCGGGTGTTTTCTCTGGGCGGGCAGGAGCCAACGTCGTTTTCGCTTGGAGCCGAGGCGCGCGAGGCAGGCGTTGTGGACTGCAAGTTCTGGGACCAGGGCTTTGTAGCGATGACTGGCGCACAGCGGTTTGTATACGTCAATGACATCTGCGAACCCAAGCCGCGGCTGGTGGCTGACGCGCAGTTGGTGGAGCCGCCGTGCAGCTGGGCTGTGGTTGCGCCGCATCTGACGCTGAGCCATCACGTGGAGGTGCTTGTCGCCACTGGGCGGACCGTGGTCTCCATCGACGCAGCCGGAGCGCAGGACCAGCTGCTGGACCAGGGACCGTATACGCGCATTTCTGTGTCGCCCAACGGACGACTAGTGGCTCTGTGCAGCAGCAGCAGCAGCAGCAGCCGCGTGCAAGTGGCATCAATGGACTTTCAGCGCTCATTCTCCGAGTACGAGCGCACACCACCAGAGAACCCGAGCGATGTCGCATGGTGCGGAAGCGATGCGGTTGTTGCCAGCTTTGCAGCAGAGGCGGTTCTGATTGGCCCGTTTGGCGACACGCTTGCGTTTGAGCACGACGCGCCTGTGCATCTGGTGCAGGAGCTGGATGGAGTACGCATGTTCAATGGCGGCGTGCATGAGTTCCTGTGTAAAGTCGGCGAAGATGCGCGCAGCATATTCCAGATCGGGTCGACGTCGGCGGCAGCGCTGCTGTTCGACGCGCTAGACAGCATCCGCGCACACTCGTCGCGCGCAGACGAGATTGTGCGCAGCATCCGCGACGACATGCCGCAGGCTGTAGACACATGTGTGGCAGCGGCAGGCGCAGAGCCGCTCGTCGAGTACCAGCAGGCGCTGCTTCGCGCAGCCTCGGTCGGCCGCTCGTTCCTTGCCGTGTATAACGGCGACCGCATTGCCGACATGTGCCGCCACCTGCGCGTCATCAATTGCCTGGCGTCGTATGGCGTCGGCATTCCGGCGACGCTGATGCAGTTCCAGAGTCTGCCGCTTGAGGCGTGGGTCTCGCGGCTGCTGCATCGCAACAAGCACGCTCTGGCGCTTCGTGTGTGCCAGTACTTGGGAGCCCCCGCCGACCCCGTCTATGTGCACTGGGCTTGCGCCAAGATCCGCGCATCGGCGCTAGACGACGACGCGCTGTTTGGCGTCCTGAAGGCTCGGCTTGACGCCCTGCGCCCCGGCGGCCTAGCTCCCCCGGTTGCCTCGTACGCCGACATTGCATCAGTCGCCGACCGCTGTGGCTACAAGCGACTCGCAGCGCGGCTTTTGCAGCTCGAGCCAAGAGCCGCCAGCCAGGTTCCGCTGCTGATCTCGATGGGCCACGATGCGGCTGCCATGGATGCGGCTGTGCGGAGCGGCGACACGGACCTTGTGTACTTTGTGGTGTTCCATCAGTTCAAGGCGCTGCCGCTTGCAGAGTTCTTCCACGCGCTGGGAAAGGCGCCTGTGGCTGGCCGCTTGTTTGAAAAGTACTGCATCGAGATCGGCGCCCCCGTCCTCGAGGACTATTACTTCCAGGACGATGCCTTTGCAAAGGCTGCGCGCCTCATTGTTGTCGACAGTCTGGCCGAGCCCGATCTGACGCGCCGTGCTGCGCGGCTGGCGCCAGCGTCAAAGATGCTTGCTCGCGAGGGAGGAGGCAGCATTCCATCCGAGTCACGTGCACTGGATTCGCATATCCGGCTGCTCCACGCGCAGCGGCAACTGAACACCGACATGCCAGAGGAGGGAGGAGCGTTTGCTGGGCTCCCGCTCAACGCCACAATAGCGCGGTGCTTGGAATCAGGAAACTACTCGCGGGCCGCCAAGCTGCGCTCGGACTTCAAGGTCCCCGATAAGCGGTTCTACTGGATCAAACTGCGAGCGCTAGTGCAGCGGCGTGACTGGGCCGAGCTTGCCCGCTTGGCGTCGGCTTCTCGCAAGTCGCCGATCGGTTACCGTCCCTTTGTCGACGAATGCGTGGCGGCGCTGCAGTACCAGGAGGCTGCCAGGTACATTCCGCGTTGCGAGCCGCAAGTGCATGCGGAGCTGTATCTGCGGATCGGCTTCTTCCGCGAGGCTGCGCAGGCGGCGGTTAGTGCGCGGGACGTTGATGCGCTGCGCCAGATCCACGCATCTGTCAGCGACGCGGCGCTGCGGGCTGACGTTGCACGGCAGCTGGAGCAGCTCACAAGCGGCTCTCGCTAGCAAATCGTCAGAATAAATAACTAGCAAGGCTTCTTACCTTTGTTTATTTTTATTTCCAGGTTTATATGTAAGATTAATCAAATAGGAGGGAAAGATATATCAATGTGTAACAGTTGCCCGCAGTGAGCGAGAGAAAGAGAGAGAGAGATTCATTGCTGCGTGTTTCGGAATAACTTGGCCGATCCATCGGCTCCAGCGCTGGCGACCATCATCGCACTTGCGTTGGCGTTGGGAGGAACCACACAAACGGCGCACACTCCCTCGTCGCCCTTGCGCTGGTGCGCCCTGGTTTCGTGCACGCTTGCCAAGGCGCGGCGCCAGTCCCACCACCGAACGACGCCGTCCGATCCGCCAGTCACCACCAGCGCCATGGCGCCATTGCCTTTCCACAGGTCGACGGCTGTTGCTGCTATGCCGCGCTGCGGATACGCTGCGATTCCAGACGCTGGCGACAGAACCGTCTTGCCGCTCCGCATGTCAAACAGATGCACCGATCCGTCGGCGCACGCCGCTCCCACCACATGCTCCGACTCCTCGGGGCGGCACACAACTTTGGTGATCCGCGTATTCGCCATTATCCTGCTGGCGTCAGTCGCTTGGATCAAGGCGCTGCTGCCATGCTGCGTATCGTATGTTTCGATGCGCCCGTCGGCGTATCCGATCGCCAGCCGCGCGCCATCGGCCGCCGTAAAGCACACAGACGTCGGCACCACTCGCTTGTCGCGCATGTATGTAAGAGCGCTGGCATTGCTGCCATTGCTGCTGTCCTTGCCAGACGTGTTCCACAGCTTGCATGTCGCGTCGGCTGACACCGAAGCCAGCAGCGACGCACGTGCGTTGAGCGACAGGTCCCATACCGCATCCGTGTGGCCTACCAGCTCGCCAGCCGCAAACGTATCATTCCCTGCTCCCCCAGAGCCGTGGATCCTCCATACGCCGATTCTGCTGTCCAGCGACCCCGAGTACGCCAGCGGCTGCGTCGACGAAGATACTACGCTTGTTATCCCCGCCAGATGCCCGCGAAATATAGCTGCTGGCCCATTCACTACGTCGCCACCAGCATTGCCGCTGTTGGCTTCGCGCTGCCACTGCAAAAGTTCCTGGGGCCGCTGCGACTGGCGCCGTAGTCGCGACGATGATGATGCTGACGCTCTCCGACGCTGCTCGTCTGCTTCGACGTCCCACAGCATCAGCATTCCGTCATCCGAGCCCGTAAGCAGCTGCTGCTGTTGCTGTTGCTGTGATGCTTTCCCGCTGGCATCATTGTTATCCATACGCACACACACGGTCCGCACTATATCCATGTGTCCTATAAACGTCTTTGTCGCAGTCCACTCGCCTCCGGCCATGCCGTTGCTGTTTTCACTGCTTCTCGCATTGTCGTCGACTTCGTCCACCGTCAGCATCTTGTTGGTATCGTCGATGGCTGTGGGATGGGATGAACCTGGCATGGCAGCTATTGGCTGTTGTCGTGAAACTGGAACTGCTGCAGCAGCAGCTTGTGACAATAACAGCGGCGGCGGAGGCGGAGGAGGAGGCTCGGACACGCCACGCACCCGTTTCTGACGCGTATCTCCAACTACTACTTCGGCTGTCGCTGCAATGCTCGGAAACCTCGCCGCCAATGGCTCATCGCCCAGCTGCTCGCTCTCGATAATGCTGCGCGTCAAGCTGCTTTCGTTTCCGTCCATCGCATCCGGATGTTTCCAAAGACTCAGAATCGACGAAGCATTCGACTGCTGCACCTGCGGCTGTTTGCGCACATCCATTGCAGATGCACCGCTATTTGTCATAAGCACATCAATTTCCTGTAGGCAACGGGACAACAGCTGTTTGCTTCGCTCTCTGGTACTCGCCGTCGCTTCCACCAAATTCGCTACTGTTGCTGATGTACCACTGTTTCCATTCGTTAGGTGCTCCTCCATCTCTTCCTCCTTCTCCTTCTCCTCTTTTTCGGACGATAACAACAGGGGCTCCACGGGCCTTGGTTTTCCCTTTCGACTCATGGTCTCCGCATCCCTTTTCAGCACCGCCTCCAGTATCGTTATGTGCTTCTGCGACGCTCCATAGAGCGCAGACAAGTGGGCGATGCGCTTCTCCATGGCGCTTATCCGAGCCTTGAACTTTATGCGCTCAACGTCCCATGAGGCTCGCTCCTGCTCAAACCGCCGCCATTCGCTTTGCATTACCGTCATTGCACGCTCAAACATGACAGGGCTGGAAGTCGTCGTCGTCGTTGCTGGTGGTGGTTGCCCAAGCATCTATATTCAAGTCGTAAAGTGTCAACAAAAGTTGGGACTTTTTGTTCAATAAGCTTTTCTTTTTGTTTCGTTCATGGATATAATAAGAATAGAAATTGCCCCTCTTCTATTTGCCCCCCTCCAAGGTTTCTTACCGAGTAGCTGGCCCTTCGACTGCTAATTCCGTTGTTGCTATTGTTTGGCATAAAGTCTACTATGATATCTATCAGCCAAATAAGAAAGGAAAAGAAAAGAAAAAAAGTAAAATAGCAAACATATAAAACAAAAATAGTGTGCAGACAGAGAGAGAGGAAAAAGAAAAACACTAGGAAAAACCAGTTTCTGTTATTGTATACGTCGAATTAATAAAAGGCGTGCTGCTTTCTCTGAGGTCATCGTCGGCCATTCAAAACAATGTCCAAAAAGAACCGGTTCACCTGCTTCAGAGTCGCACGTGATGGGTTAGCTTTCTGGTGTGACGTCGTGATCCACAACAGTCTGTTCAGGATGCCTTCCTTTGTCACAGCGCCTGGATCTTCCTTTTCTTCTATTCGGTCTTCGCAAAACATCCTGTGCTTGTCGAAGAACCGAGTCATGATGGCCAACGCAATGCCAGCCGACCGGTCCATGCCCTGGCTGCAATGTACCAGCACGCGCTTACCAGGGACTCTGAGAAACGGAAGCACAAAGGCAAGAGCCCGTGGGATCTGGTTGCCCAGCTCCGCCTGTCCGCGCTTTCCTTCTGGAATCGGCAAGTAAATGTACCGCAATGCAAGATTCTCGTCCTGTACGCTGTGCTCTGCGTAAGGGGGCGCGCCGCAGTTGATGATTGCGTCAAAGTTGTTCCAGCACTCGGGCGGTCTGCCACTCACCCGGTCTCCCACCGCCACCTGCGTACCTGCGATGAAATGGAACCGCGCACAATCGCTGCTGACGCCTTCATCCACGTCGTCGTCGTTTAATGCCACGATGTTTCGTATTCTGCGTTCGCACGTATTGGCTGCGTCGAGCAAGAACGCTCGGTGCTTCCAGAACATGCGCGGCGTTAGTCCCATTGCCCACATTTCTTGGTCGTCGCCTGCTCCTTGCACGTAATTGAAATCCACAGACTGACCTAGAGACGACAAAGACGAAGACGAAGACGAAGATGATGCGCTGAGACACACAATTGGCGTAAACGCGGCTTCTGCAAAGTCTGGCGGAAACACGAGACGGTGGTCCCTGGTGATCCATATAGGCCGCAGCGGTTTAGCGATGTTTGCAGCAATCGCGGAAACGTCAATGTCCGAAGCCATCAGCTTGTCTACAAAGGAGTCGAGAATGCCGTCGACCTGTGTGCGCTCGGACTCTGAGATGATACTCGGAGGCATGTGCACTTCATTGTCCCAATGCGCCAACCGCCGCCGGTCGTTCAATACCCCGCTTGACTGCATTTCTCGGAAGCAAGCGCGGTTCCACACTGCGCACCAGATGGGTATGGTCCGCGAGAACGAATCGGGCATTGGCTTGCCGCTCCTCGTCGAATCAACGATCACGCATCCGCCACCCTGGCTGCTTCTGAGAACGTCAAACAGATGCGTGTTTGCTCTGCGCAGACTGAACTGCCAGCTTCCGCAATGTCCATCGGTTGACTTGAAGTACACTGTTTGTTGTGCGTGTGTTTTGGCCGCATCCACGTACCAGGTTCCGCACCGCTCGTTGGCTAGCACCGGGTATTGCGGCAGAAGCTGCTGCGTCACATGGCCCACAAACTCGGCGTCGTCCTCGATGGATTTGAGCCGGTTGTACGCATTCCGCGATTCGTTGCGCAGCTGTCTGTCTATGAGGCTTTTGCTCTCGTCGATCGGCCATGCCATCTTTGCGGCGAGGAAGGTAAAGGGAAGGTGGGGAGGAAATAGAAATAGAAATAAGCACGCCCAATGGATCTTTGTTCTAATAATCGAAATGTGAAATAAAGGCCAACTTCCAAACCAGTCTCCACCGAGTCGAATTTGTTTTCACTTGTTGTTATGGTATAAACTCAAACTCTAACAATTTTTTTTAGTTTCGATCTTACAGCTCCTTGTACTCTGCGTCCTTTGCTTTCCGCTTTTTATTCTGAAACTCCGCTCCTTCAGGTACTTTGTCGTCGCTGTCGGAAGAAACATCTAGCTTCGCCTCAACGATCTGACCTGATTTCAGATACGTGTAAACGCTTAGTGTTTCCATCGACACGCTTTCGCCAACGGATCCAGAGGCCGACACAAAGAGCGCCGACTCCCGGCCCTCGATCAGCACAGGGAACACCGCTTTAACCCTCTCTGCGGCCCCAAACGGCGACTCCAGCACTTGCACATCCATGGCACCAGCTAACGTAATCGACTTGTAGATCTCATCCATATTTCCTGGAAGCATCTCGGCCACCATTGGATCGCCCCTGATGCACGCCCTTTGCAAACTCATTTGCGCTACAGTCTTGATCGCGTCCACCGCAGCTGTTCCTTCTCCCCAGTTTATAGCCTGTCGCCAAGTAAGCCAAAGACGCACCAGCTTGTATGCGCTGTACGCCAATCCGCCAATGATCGCATACCGTAGCACAGGCCAGGCAAATACTAGGACGGCTGTGCTCCCCGCCACGTATAACGCCGGTTTCGCCCATAGCGGCATAACAAACCGCCGCTGGCGACGCGGGTCTTTACCACCACCACCACCATGACTGCTTATGTACCAGCGAGCCTTGAGTGTCGTTGCTGAATGTAAGAGCGGCGCGACTCTGTTGTGGCCTTTTGGAGTCGGTCGAGAACTTGCCACCCGTGAAAGCAGCTGTCGTACGCCCAGAGTTGCGAATTGACTGCGAATTGACACGATAAGCATTATGGATATTTGAAAATACAAAAAAAAAAAAAACAGAAAAAACAAAAGTTAAGGGTAGATAGCAAAAATGTGGTTATTTTTTTCTTAGGCAATCACAAAAATTTACAAGACGATCAAGAAACTAAAATGAAAAAGAAAGGAAGCAAGTGATGTCACACAAGATGGAAAAAAAAGCGTATGAAACGACTGGGATGGCACGTGTTTTTTATTGTCAACCCAAGCAACAAAAAGAGGTGAAAGTCTCCTCTCTTGGCAACATATAAAAACAAAAACACATTCCCCCCCTCCTCCTTCTCCTTCTTCCTTCCTTCCCTCCTTCCTTCCTTCATTTTACCCCTCCATTTTCTTATCCACAACATCCCCCTTTTATTTTCCACATTACCACAAGAACGTTCAAAACACTACGTTTCCTATTACCGTACCTCAAAGGAAATAAGAAAAGAAAAGCGATGGATAGCTCAGTTGACCAGCCAAAGCCCGAGCACTTGGCCCAGGAGCGGCTCAACCTGATGGAACGAAAGATAGAGCGGCGGCCTACCCGCGAGGAGCTCGAGGACCACAACGTGCTGCGCAAGACTAACGTCGCACCCGCGTTGCAGGCCAAGGAAATGGAGCTTCAGCGAAGCAGACTCGAGGACAAGCTGGAGCACAAGCTGGAGGCACGCCCGACTCGCGAGGAGCTTGAGGAGCGCAGCGTTCTGAAGAAAAGTAATGTTGCGCCGGCTCTGCAGGCCAAGGAGTTGGAGTTGGAACGCAGTCGCCTGGAGGACAAACTCGAGCATATGCTTGAAAGACGCCCCACTGCCGATGAACTCGTGGAGCAACATATCTTGACTCCCGAAGATGAACAGGCGATCGGGCTCGCGAAGGAGCAATAAATAGTCTCCTTTCTTTCTTTCTTTCTTTTCTCATCACTTTAGCTTTCAACTTTGCAATAAAATAAAAACATTCTGCTTTGGCTCTTGTTTTTGGCACTTATGAAGAAAAAAAAACACTAGAAAAACTCCACCATCCACCCCACAACTAGGAACAAACACACCCAGGAGTTTTGCTTGCTTCCAGGACAAAAACATCGGCCCCCTTTATTGCCAACAGAAACTTTGATCGCCCCATGCCTCTTTCGCACTTTACTTCCTCTAAAAACCAGATCGATAAATGGACTCGGATGCCCTCGGTGACCGCATTGCCCGGTGCGTAATCTCACAGTACAAGGCGCTTCCCAAGAAAGGCAAGCCAGCAGCGAAGAGCACATCGGCTGGCAGCAACCAAAAGCACGAATGGACTGTCCTTGCCGGCTTTGTCATCTACAACGCCAAGAACGATGGATTCGAATGCGTAGCCCTTGGGACGGGACTCAAGTGCCAGCATCGCGGTCAGCTGAGCAAGTTCGGTGACTCACTCCATGACTGCCATGCGGAAGTCGTAGCCCGCCGTGCACTTCTCGTGTTCTTTACGAATCAGCTGCACAGTCACCACCATACGCATGGCAGCGTGTTTGTTGCAAGGAGTGGTTGCGAAACTAACCAATTCATGCTGTGCGCGCATCTGCGGCTGTATTTGTACACGTCGCAGTGTCCTTGCGGAAGCGCAGCAGCAGCAGCAGTGGCTCCTGACTATGGCGACCAGCTCGATGGCGCACCAAACAAGCGGCGAAAGACGAACCCAAACGACTGTTCGTTGATCAGCGGATCTGCACAAATTAAACCAGGCCGTGGCGATTCTATCCCGACGCTTTCAATGTCGTGCAGCGACAAGATCGCTCGCTGGAACGCATTAGGCGTGCAGGGTGGGCTATTGTCGAATGTTCTTCAGCCAGTCCGCATTGCAGGCATCGTTGTGGGCGACTTGTTCAACCGCGACCAAATCGACCGTGCCCTGAACCAAAGAATCGGCAAAGGCGAGTGCGAAATATACAGTACAAAGGAACCCTTTGAGCGCTCGCAGTCAGAACTGTTAAAGAGATACGAGCCAGACGACATCATAACTGCAGATGCCTCGGTGTACTGGTACCTTGGCGCAAAATCGTCAGTAGCGCTCGTAAGCGGCAGCAAACAGGGTGTCAAGGTGGCGAAAGGGGGAGCGACCGCATGCCAGCCGCCAAAGCAACGCTCAGAGATTTGCAAGCTATCTCTTTTCAGCGCGTACTGTAACAAGCTCCAATCCATAAACTGTTTGGACCCACAGGATCCGACAATAACGTACAAACAAGCAAAGGCAAAAGCGACTGAGTACCAGAAAGCCAAAGCCAACTTCTTGTCTACGGATGAGTTCGCGGGCTGGGTGCACTGTCCTGATATCTACGAATCGTTCACCGTGGACGGTGTTTATTTGGAATTGGAATCCTCTCTCTCTAAAGACTAGTCTTTATTTATTGTTCTTGCCGAATCCAAATGCTGCACGCATCCTTCCACCGACAGAGAGTTTCTCTGGTTCACGCACCTCTTCCTCGTATTCCTCTCCAGCGCTTCTTTTGCTCATTAGATTTTTGACACGCGCAAACCTGATCTTCTTTTCGCCAGTCTTTTCATCAAACTCGCTTAACATCCGATCGACCTTATCAGCAGTCTCCTGGTCCTTGGTGTCGTCGATATCAAGCCTTTTGCGCATCCAGAACCCGCCCATCTTTTCCTTCGCCTTCGTTCGCATCAGTTGCGAGAACCCTTCCATCGATGATACTTTGTTAGTCGACTGCAAATAGTAGCTCCCAGCGGCTGCTATCGTTCCAACTGAAGCGAAGGCATAGAGCGTACCGACCCCGAATGCCCGAAGCGCCCAGTTTACTTGTCCCCGATTGATGCCTTCCCCCTCGGCTAACGCCTGGCGGTGTGCTCGCCGGTGTCCGATCATTATTGCTGCAAGCAATGCTGCTCCGAATCCAACGCCTGCGATTGACAAGAGTGCGCGCTTCTCGCGAAGCTGTCGTTCCTTTTCTGCACGCGTTCGTGGTCCGTCTGTCATTTTTGGATGTGAAATGATAAGGATTCTTTTTTTTTCTAATAATCTGTACAAATAGGTGGGAATAAATATCTTGTCCATTATTTCGGCGATTTTTAGAAAAAGGTACTCGATTTAAATACAGGGTGCGTTCCAATCAACTCCAGGTTCTATTATGGCCGCCGTCATTTGGCATTATTGTAGTCGGTACGAAAAAAAGGAACTGCGATTTCTCAAAAACGATCTTTGCTTTTTGTCATTTACAATACAATGCACTCTGGGGATTCAATAACCGGAACAATAGAGTTCACAAATTTCTTGCACATTTCATTAAGCGAGTCATCCAATGTGTCATCTGATGTGTCAAAGCCATACATCAACGATCTCAACCTGCATTTGATTGGGCTCAACAAAGAAATATTGTGCAGTCCGGGAATGGAAAACGAACCATCCTTTGACTTTTCGACTGTTACATTTGGCACCCCCTCTTAGAGACACAGGCTCTGGCATCTTTGCCCCTCAACAATCGCTAAAAACGTCGGCAAGTGACATGGGCAATACGATGCTTAGATCAGTTACCTGTGGCCAGTGTAAGCTCTGCATGTCGTCATCAGAATGATCCTGGCAAATTGATGCATGAATTCCATACCGCGTTAGTCTGCAAATCCCTTGCAGGTGGCTGACTAAACCGATATCGTTAATGTAGGTAGGTTTCTTTGGTCAGTTAAATACATAGAATTTGTAGCTGTCAACGTGTAAACACATTAGCTCAAGTCTCTCAAGAGTCTTTGGTTCAGCCATTGCTACTGTAAGAGAGCGCGTAAAAGCACAAAGGCAAGCCTTTACTATACAGAGCCTAGGAGCCTTCGGTTTGTCACCTTGGGCTGCATCAGCAGAAGTTACGGAAATCTAAAGAACACACAACGCACAGCTCAGATAGCAACTCTGCAGACTCAATTCCGTTGGCTAGTGCTTCAGAGTTTGCTACAACCTTTTTTAAGCTGTGGCGCATACTCCTTGAGTAAAGCATTTTCGAATATCGCGCCATTATCTTCTTCCATGAATAAGGAAGAGGACAGCCGTGTCACACGAGGGAATAGCTTCCTTGACTGTGTGGCCATACCCTGAAGACTCTTTACAGTAGTGTATGTTTGGCTCTTCAGGCATATCAAGCACACGGACAAATGCGAAACCTTGGAAAAACACGTTTTTGTATTCACCGACTATATCTAAAACAGATTGCAGACAAGGATCGTGCTCTTCATACAGATGTTCAATTGAAATGGTACATTTCTGTGTGTATTGCACCCTTTCCGCATTCGCTATACCCAAGTTTTTTGTTAATTCGCCATCACAGTGCATACAAGTGCTTCCACAGGCCATTGTAAATGCAAGCTGCCTCCATCTGCGGCAGATGGCTAGTATGTTTGGTTTGTAAGCCCATTTGGAACGAAGAATAGTGCTCATCATCACAAACCCTCTTCAAAATAACAATGAGAAGATCAGTCGGCAGGTTGTTGATACGCATTGTTTAAAAATGCATATTTCACGGCTTGCTGTTCAAATGAAACTGCATTTTAACTTGCCACCATATAATTAAACTTAATATGTAGAGGCATATCAAAATCAGCAATCCAAAATCCACAAATGGGAATCGAGCTGTCAAAGCTTACCGAGAGACCGAGGAGCCATGTGCCAAGAAAACATTTGCATTGATCAAAGAAAGCGCAATTTTAAATACCATTTCTAAAGTTAAAAAAATAGAAACATGGCCCTTTCTCGCCTACGAGACATTTCAACGTGCAAGAAAAAGTACAGCGTGTCAGCGTTTTGAATTGCTGAAAGCGACACATTGCAGAGACTTGACAGTCTGGATCATAAACCGGGAAAAGTCCTCGGATAGATCTTTTACACAATCACGGCTCGTGTCAAACCCAAACTCAAGCGTTTTTAGATTGCACTCAATTGGGGTTGCTAAGGAAGAATCGCATAGCTCTGGGATAACCAACGAACCATCATCCTGTTCCTCTACAATGATATTCTCCACTTTGAGCGATGCGAGATTGGGCAGCAAAGAACCGATGAGTAGCAAAACATTACACAGAGATATTGGTGTACTGATGAAAAGACGTGTCACCCGTGGCCAGTTGATTCTGTGTATTATTTCATCAATGGGACCATCGATATGCACTGATAAGCTATGGTACTCCAATTCCTTGGTGCTCTGGAGTTCGTTTACAAACTTCATGTCATCAATCATCCCGTGAGTGGAATGCTCGTCATAGTACTTTGTAAACAGTTTCTTGGCTGCCTCGGACAAACGGAATCCAAAGAATTCGAAGCGCAGGTCAGATAAAGTGAATATTTCTAGTATCTTGAACACTTTGGGTGCTGCAATAGATGCGATGAACGAGCATGTGAAGGGGCATAGCCTTAGTTTAAGCACTCGGAGCCTTGGGGCATTGAGAACATTGCTGAACGCGTTTCTTGGCACAACCAATGTACCCTCGCTCTCTTCATCATCATTGTCTGCATCTTCCGGCATATACCACACATCGACAAATATGTGCTGCAACACAGGAAAATACAAAACGTTGCTTTCTGTGGAATCCTTTGGAGCAAACGTGCTCCAATCGAATGCCTCGTCGATTCCAGCCAGCTCCAGCTTTGTCATACGGTTAGTATTGATACTTGGTATACTACCAGAATCCGGATACCACCAGACGCTCAGATCAGAAATGGTATCGGTAAAGCACATTTCGGGGGTTAAAGCCAGCGAGTTCACTTCTACCTTCACAAGCTGCGACACATATTGCTTGAGCAAGGCAGTTTCGAATACCAGGCCAGCAGCCTCGGCTATGTTGATATGGCAGTGAAGCGTTGATATTTTCGGAAACAATGTCTTCAAGGAACAAGCTACCTCCTGTAGTTTCTCTGTTTCCACTAATGATACCTCAGAGTCATCGTTGTCGTCGTCAGAGTCACCATCGGTGGGTAATGCAGTGAAATCGACATGCAAGTGAAGATTGAATACTCTGTGGAGCATACTCTTTTTCGCATGTAGCTTTTCGACAACATCCTGCAAGCGACGCACGGAATTGCCGTCGTCACAGCTTACCCAAATGTTGAGTGCACGCGGATAGTGTGCCATCGTATCTGTCATCAGGTCCATGTTGGTCCGAACCTTGTCAATGTTGTCAATAGAAACCTTTTTGTAGACCATTGGCAAAGCTAGGAGGCGCCATTGACGGCAAACGGCCAGGATGCCCATCCGACTTATCCATTTGTTGATTCTGTAGTGCCTTTCCTCGCAGATAAGCTTGAGGATGGTAGCAAGCACCTCGGGCGGCAAGTTACCTACGTGCATAGTTTATTATCAGTTCTTTTGAAGGAGTGTATTAAACCAAAAGAGTAAAAATATAATAATAGCAGGGAAAGAGAGGGAGAGAGAGAGATGGAAAAAAAGGGAGAAAGAGATGTAAAGCTGAAAGACGAGAATTTTACAATGCGTGTTGGTTGTACATACATGAATATTTTTAATATTCACATTTTATAGAAAGAAAGACTTAATTTAGAACTATCTCAAATGGAAATAGCACATATATAGAAGACACAACGCGCACTTCATGAAACCAAAATTTCCGAAAAGAATCGCTTCCTAATCCGATGATCGAGAAAGGCTGGAGACGAAAGCAAATGCTTTGATTCAACAGAGACAACATGTGACGTAATTTGTCAATCACTCAGTCTTATGTTCTGGGCAACTTTTTGTGTGAGACGAAAGCCAACGGACAAACAAATGGTTGGCCACACTTTACATTTTTTCTTCCTTTTTCTTTTTTTCATTCCTTTTCCGCGTGTGTTCACTCACAATAATACTCTTTAATGTGTTCTTTTTTAATTACTAGCAATTTATAGTTGTTCTTATGACGGGGTTTAAGGATTCGACAGATGCTACTGCAGACCCAGGAGGAGGAGGAGGAGGAGGAGGGATCCACGAGCGGCTGTCGACCAGCGCAGACCGGTTTTCAGAAGACGCGCCAGAGCTGATGTACGAGCTCGACAGCAACGGCCAAGACGTAGAGCACGCTGGATCGCCGTCAGGATACCAGCCGATGCAGACGGAAGAGCAGCAGGCCAATGCGGACAACGTGCAAGTGTACAGCAGCGGCAAGGGCGCGTCGATGCTATCGAGCCTGTTCAACCTGACAAACGCGATTATCGGAGCTGGGGTGATCGGACTTCCGTATGCGATGCGGAAGGCGGGGCTTCTAGTTGGGCTGGTGATGATAGTCGGGCTGGCCCTCCTGGTGGACTGGACGCTGCGGATCCTGGCGCTCAACTCCAAGCTGTCTGGGCGGCAAACGTACCAGGGCCTGGTTGAGTACTGTTTCGGGCGGTGGGGGCTGTTGGCTAGCTCGCTGTTCCAGGGGATGATGGCAGGCGGCGGCATGGCATCGTTTATCGTCATTGTGGGTGATACGCTGCCGCACGTGCTAAGCGCGCTGATGCCATCGGTAAGCAGCACGGGGTTTGGGCAGGTAGTGTTTTCGCGGCGATTCGTGGTCGCATTCTTCGTTGTGTGTCTGGCGTACCCGCTGTCGCTGTACCGCGACGTCGGCAAGCTGGGCAAGACCAGCGCATTTGCAGTAGTTGCAATGTGCACTATAATAATATCGGTTATCGTAGAGGCGCCGCAGATTGCGCCAGAGCTGCGTGCCGATCCGGGAACGCCTGTTGCGCTTGCAAGCACGGGAGTGTTCCAGGCGATGGGCGTCATAACGTTTGCGTTTGTGTGCCACCACAACAGCTTCATGATCTACGGGTCGTTGCGCAAACCAACGCTGAACAGGTACTTTGAAGTGGTGCATTTGGCCACAGGCATAGCGACGGCTGCCAGCCTCGTCATGGCAGCGTTCGGGTACCTCAGCTTCCGCGACAAGGCGCAAGGCAACGTACTGAACAACTTTGCGCAGGACAACTTTCTGATCAACATTGCGCGCTTTCTTTTCGCGCTCAATATGATTACGACGTTCCCGATGGAGACGCTTGTTGCGCGCGAGGTCGTTGATTTGCTAATGTTCCGCGACAAACCTTTCTCGATGACCCGCCATGTTCTGATTACGACGGTTCTCTGTGGCGCTGGGCTGGCGGTAGGCGAGACGGTCTGCAACTTGGGCGTGCTCTTGGAGCTGACTGGCGGCATGTCTGCTTCATTCTTGGCGTTCATCTTGCCGTCCGCTTGCTTCATCCGCCTGTCATCGTCGAGGGCAGCCATGTTCTCGATGCGCACGCTGCCACACTGGCTGTGCATCGTCTTTGGGCTTGTCGTTATGGTAATGAGCACAGTCCTCAGCATCCGCCACGCTGCCACTAACACCGACCCTGCCGTAGGCAGTTGCTGGCGTTAATCTCCTTCCCCCCTAATCAGATTTACCAAAGAAAGTCTTGAAAGCGATGTGATTGGCTCGATGCCTTTTAAACGTAAACAAAAAACGTTTCATCTTCGCCCCCCTCCTTTTTGTTGATGATAATTTCCACTCCCCCTCCCCCCTTCCCTACCAAAGAAAAAAAAAAGACACAAATCCAAAACACTACTCTCTTCCTCCCTTTCTTTTTTTTTTCTTTTCTTCTTCTCTTTATTTCTCACCCCCTCACTCGTTTTTTATATAATTTTTCTTCTTCTGGTTTACTAAATATCAGGTCTTGTAATAATGTCTAAAAATAACAGCAGACTCAGTATCATCGACAAGGAAAAGGACACCAATATCCAGGTGGTCGTCCGGTGCAGGCAAGTAGCTTTTTATATTCTTGACAATTAGAAGACAACGCTAATGATTATAACTTAGACAAACGTACATGTAACTAAGCAGCACAAAAAGGGAGGCTATTGTTTGACTTGTTTAGAGATGCGCCTGTGCGGCAGGGCCGGACAAACGCCTCGGTTGTGGTTCCACCGCTGTACGGCCAAGACGTCAAGATAGACGGGCCGCCGACCGTAGCGCGCACGTACCACTTTGACGGCGTATTCGGGCCCAAGGCAACGCAAGAAAACGTGTACGACAAGATCGTCAACCCCATACTCAACGAGGTGATGCAAGGATACAACTGCACGATCTTTGCGTACGGCCAGACAGGGACCGGCAAGACATACACGATGGAGGGCGACCTGGAGCTGCCCGGTGTATCGGCCAGCAACGGGACCGGCATAGGCATCGGAACGCCGCAAGTATCGCGAATCCCGACGCCCGCATCGTCCACATCGTCGCCGCCACTGCCACCGCTGCCTTCCAACGTAGGCAACGATTTGCTGAGCAGCACGCGCATGTCGTCGCAGGCCGGCATCATCCCGCGCACACTGTCCAACATGTTCTATGCGTTGGAAAAGAACTCGTCCGAGTACTATGTGCGCGTCTCGTACTTGGAGCTGTACAACGAGGAGCTGCGCGATCTGCTGGCCGGAGTCGATATAACCGATACCAAGAGCGGACCCCGCTTCAACTACGATATCCCCATGGGTCATCTCAAGGTATACGAGTCCGGGACTGACAAGGGAGTTGTGATCCAGGGCCTAGAGGAACGCATCGTTAGCAATGCGCGGGACGCCATCGCCCTGATGCAAGCCGGCGCGATGCGGCGCAAGGTGGCGGCCACCAAGTGTAACGACTCGAGCTCGCGGTCGCATGCGATCTTCACAATCACCGTGTTTGTGCGCGAAAGGGCAGTCACTGTCGATGGCGAAGATATCGTCAAGCTGGGCAAACTTAATCTGGTTGATCTTGCGGGAAGCGAGAACATTGGGCGCAGCGGCGCA